>JAVSBV010000079.1:4278653-4295043 GCA_033117975.1 Parotocinclus spilosoma | reverse complement strand
CAAGCTGTACTATACCTTTGCTTTGCAGTTATCTTTGTAAAGACTGTTTCAGCTCTATAAATTTGTCTTTACTACAGCAAACTCAAGGCTCTTCCTGGCAAGTAAAAAAAGAGAAAATATTGGCGTTTGCAGGACAGCTCAGGGACACTGCTGAAACATCTCTGATCTCTTTGAGCCTCTGCAGCCTGATTATGATAAAAAAAAGGACAATCTTACTATATAGTTTCCCTCTTGAAATGTTTTAATATATTAATGCAGTCTACCTCAGTTTGCTCCAAAAACAATACTAAGTCAAAGACAGAGAACGAGGAGAACACCACACAGCCATCCTCGTGCCAGGTCACACCATCAAGTTTTGTGTGACAAAGTGTGAGGTTTTGAGGAAATGATCGGTGCTTGTGTTTATAGGTATTCCCTCATTGTCCGTCCAAGTGTTTTGTTCATATGTTCATTTAATTACACTGAATATAAACAAGGCGAGCTTTTGCCACAACAGTAATAATTGTAAGACACGCTCCCGGCATTGACCGTAAAGTTGGAAGAAGCTTGTCTTTCATGGGAGGGGGGAGGTGGTGAGTTAATGGAATAAATATTTAATGGAATAAATATCAGTCTTGTTATTCATAGCTTTATGTTATTCAATGCCAGGCGATGTGTTAGTGTAATGTAAGATGTTATTGGGACCTGTCCTCAACTCATTGCTCCTTGAAATGTTGTCAGGCCAGTTCCGTTGTCAGGCATGCCCTAAGAAATCTCCAAACTGCCAGGGCATTATGTGCCATACATAGATCCAGCTCATACACCATCAGTTACACATAGAGCAACCAGGCCTATTAGTGTTAATTAATGCATTTCGAGTCATTTACATCCCTACACTGTGTTTTTGTTGTTATATTGTATATACTATTAAATGTTATATTGTTAGTCAAAGTCAAATTTATTTATATAGCACTTTTTACAATGGTGCATTGTCTCAAAATTCATTTCATTCAATCTCATTCATTCATTAATTCATTTTCTTCCGCTTAATCCACATGGGGTCACCTGCCAGACAGTGCCCACTCGGCAACTCTGGGCGCAAGGGCAGGAACCACCCTAGATGGGGTGCCAATCCATCGTAGGGCACACACCCAGTCACACACTAAGGGCCACTTTTTAGAGACACCAACAGTACACCTGGAGTAAACCCACACACACACGGAGAGCACATGCAGACTTCAAACAGAAAGGACCCAGACCACTCCACCCTAAGACTGAACCCGGGACCTTCCTGCTGTGAGGCAGCGATGCTACCCACCGAGCCACCGTGTGGCCCGCTTTACAATATTAGATTATCTTAAAAGACCAATCCCAAATTAAGCAAACCTAGGGTGACAGTGGCAAGGAAAAACTCCCTGAATAAAGAAGTAATAAACCTTAGGAGGGCCAAGACTTAAGTAAAGGCCAAGACTTAAGTAAAGTCCCAGACTTAAAAGTAAACATTTATGGTACTAGTTATTTTACACAGTTGTAAATGGTGGTAGATTTCTGTGTTTTATTTATAACATTGAAGCACTGGGAATATTAGTTGTTGAGCTAGACATAATTAAATACCAGAGAGACATCATACATTTTTGCTGGCTGTTTTTATTAAGATTTTTATTATTAGTTGTTTAAACATTTACTGGAATCCACAACTGTTTTGCAGCAACAGTGTAATTATTGCATATCAAAATGCTCTCTAATGAGTGCTAACAAATTTGAAAATTAAATGAAATATGCCAGTCATGTTCAATCAATTAAGAGACAGGATGGAATGGCATGCTACAGATGGAGGCTAATTACAGTCAGCACAATTTGATGTATTTCTCCCCTGCCTTGAAGTGGTACTTGCAACAGTGCATTTACTATTGATTTAACTGCGCCAGTTTATCAGAAATGGTCAGACAAGATTATGATTAGTGATATGTGACCATGATGACCATGAGTTGGGTGCCCGGATGTTTTGAGTCCAGTGGAATTGTCATTAAAGCAATAAGTATTAGTGCATGATTATGTAAGTCATGTTTGCTTCTGGCTAAAAACGGTAGTAGAATTATTATAATAAAGGACATCATATGTATGAATTTTCCTGTAGTATTTGTCTTTAAACCTCTCATACTGATCAAACCATAGTCTATATCTTTAAAGTTAAACCAACATTTGCAAGCTTTGAAGCTGCTGGATTCTCAGGGTGGCACACATGTTCCTGTACTGTTTCAAACTCTGCAGTCTGTATTTGAGAAGCCTTTTTCTCACACTTCCAAATATTTGCTCATATTATGGTGTGTAATGAATTCTACCGCTGTTTATTATGACTATGATAATAAATAATGTAATTAAAATGTGGCAGAGAGTAGAGAACCATCACCAGGCACTCATCCTCACATGGTAGTGCTGTCAGCCAGTTGCATCACAGCGATGCAATTTTATAATTGTGGATTAAATTATCTGTGTTTGTTTTTCATACATTCATTTAATTACAGACAAGATTACTTTAGTCAAAAGTGCTCCTGGTGTTGACCAATAGGTGAGAAGCCATTTGTTGCATTTATTAAATGTTTCTATATTTTAGATGTATTTTTGTTGTTTCTTTCTTTATTATATATAAATATCACAGATTTCATATTTAATGGCATTTTGTAATGGCTTTGGACCCGTCCTCGCAGTGTTATTTCTCAGATACACTTTTGCACTGAGAAAGAACCAAATGTCAATACCAGGGCCTGGAATACCTTGTACAGATCCAACTTGTACACCATCAGCGCCACATATAGCAAACATTCCATGAGTCCCCCCCCACACACACACACACACATTTTCCTTAGGGACAGTTGTAGCTCAACCTAGCCAAGTAAACAATGGGATCTTTAATTCCATCCAGTTTAATTAAACACATTTTACAAAAGAACATTTGCACAAATGAGATTCAAATATGAACAAATAAGAAACAGGAATGAGATTTGGAATTGATCCATCCTCTTTGGGCAGCCTGGATTATGGGTATATAAAGAGTAATAAGCAAGATTAAAAATAAATTAACATAAATATGAAAAAAGTGCATAATTTGGAATAGAAGTTATATAATGATAATGCCCTGCTCATAAAAATTACGGTGTGTTAATTAAGGGATAATTCGTTTACACTTTGTGAGCAGCATAGTTTGACTCAAACCTTTGTCTCTGCGCTGGTGGACTAGTGGGAGGCTGTTGCACCCGTAATTTGTTAATAATATGAATTTACTTTTTTGTGTGATTGATGCCATACGTTAATTCTGTGATTGCATTTTAATTTCAGTCTGGTCCTTTTTATGATGGTCTAGTTCTGTTTATTACGTGACTTTCTTAATACTCATAAATACACTTCTCAGAAACCATATTCTTGTGAATATTACCCAAGATAGCAATACGCAATACGATACTCTCCAGTAGATGCTACACAGTAGCACGTTTAGTCCTCTAAAGGGCTAAAAAAAAAAACCATTTTCACCCATTCAATACAACACATGACATACTCGACACTTTATTAGAAAATAAGCTTTCTGATTTTGCCTAACTGTATTAAGTATATTTAAGGTACGCTATGCTATGATATACAGTGTATATTGTACAATATGTACATAATAATGTAATAATGATAATGTATTCTCATCGTAAATCCAGGAGATCCTGTACAAAATGCACGTTATGTTTTTTTTATTTCTATGGTATTCATTCACTCGGGAAGAGTCTTTTAGTATATAGTACCATATTAGGTCCATCTACTTTTGCTTTAGAAAAGATTTAACATGCAAATAGTGGATATTGAAACATTAACTGACTGTGAACCATTAGCTGAAGTGCTGCATACTTTATTAAATAAACAGAGCATAACCCTAGTTAAATAAAACGTGTTTTATTTGACAACATAATTTTCCTGTATTACTGTTCGTGTAGATGAGCTTTACTGATTTTTATGATTCTTCCACCAGTAACATAATGATTTTTTAATTTGACATTTATACTTATGAGCCTGGAATTTATCATAATATCCTCTGACTGCCAACAGCATATGAAAAATATCTTCTGTAAATTACAGACTGGCATCTTCCTTTCTCTGCGAAACAGACACCAGCTTTTGTTAACATGTAATCCATAGCTACATTCTATAAAAAGCATTCGATTGTGTCTGACTTTCATTAATTTGGATAAGTCTTGGTATTTCTGCGACAGCCCGGTAGGGTAAGGAAAGCCTATTACTGAAGCGTGCTCTCAAATCCGCATCGGTGGTAATGTCACCAGAGAGGGTGGAGAACCTCATGGGTCACTGCTGGGACCTGAATCATTTGCATATCCTTTCAGAGATACACTGTTGCTAATCTCATAGCCAGGATCGGTGTGAGAGGCTTTCACTGATCACGAGTTCATTGCTGGTTCACTGTAACAAGAAGTCAGGCCCATGCCATTGATAACTCCTGCAGAAGGACAAACAGATGGAGGGAAAGAAGTTAGGGCAGGTTACAGAGAAATGGAGAACAACTGGAGGTGTTGTGCTTTAAATTGGATATAAATTATTGATAAGAGCAGTGGAGGCTATGTCTTCTTCACCACTGGTGTGTTGTGCCAGGACCTACACAGGTAAAGAGATTGTTTGGGCAAGAGTTATTGACTCGCTGAATGCCAGCTTGGTAAACCTGACCTGAGGCACCGATCATTTGCCAAGTAAGAAAAGCCGATACACATACTCTTGCACACCTTTCCCGTCTTGCTATTTTCTTCAGTGCTGGCCAGACAAAGGTCAATCTAATAAACATGGAGAACTATTTTGGCACAAACCTTAGAGGTGCTTTTTAATTGTATCCCTGCAGGCAATTAATGCAGAGGGAAAGGAAGAATAAAAATTGGGGGAAAAAAAGATATATATCTAGTCGTCAATGAGAACAGAGTTTGCAAACATTTCGAAACTGCAAACCGTTATTTTTGTCAAATAAATCAGTGGCAAAGATCATGCCACACGTACTGACAGGCAACACAATAAAAATGACAAATTACAGCACACATGGTCTAGCTGCTGTCATTTTCACAGTGGAAAGGT
This sequence comes from Parotocinclus spilosoma, assembly GCA_033117975.1. Lineage (NCBI taxonomy): Eukaryota > Metazoa > Chordata > Actinopteri > Siluriformes > Loricariidae > Parotocinclus > Parotocinclus spilosoma. Next base: position 4,289,952 of record JAVSBV010000079.1, on the reverse strand, counting down.
GCCTTAAGGACTTTGAAAGGTACTTTTGGGACTTGAGGTATACATGACGCACCTCCAGGGCCCAGTGACCTGGACATGGGAATTCTTTAACCTGCGGTGAGAGACAGAAACCAAACCTTTTTGTGCATGTGCTGATAGCTGTGCCTTAGTCACTGGAGAGAACACTCAATCCTCCTCTGTCGGTGGTCACTGCTTTCATTGTTCATCACCTTGCATCTTAATAAGTGGAGGAGCCTGTAAGGAAACGTATAGAACATGATACGGCACAATCTCTCATATGTGCTACTTTCGGGGCTTGATTCTGAACTCTGATAAGCCTTTTATGCAAACAAGAATTGACGTATCAGACCAAATGTATACATTTATGTCTATGAAGGTGACTGGGTTGAGATCAGTTGAACATGGGTTTGTTTATGCTACTTTTTTGTATTGTTAACAAGTTTTAGGCCAGATATTTAAGATGTTTTGCTCAGTTGATAGACTTATGAGAGGGCACATCATTGGACTGAGAGGAGCAGCATGGTTGCTTCGAAGAAGCTATCTGGGCTGTTCTGACCTAGCTGTTAGGAGGTGTTGTTAGCAGTGGTTCCTTGGGGCACACACACAGTAAACTGGTTCTGGACAGCCTTTGTCTTTTGATGTGCTTAAAAGGAAATTTGTTGTCATGCCCATAAACGTCCTGTCATTGACAGCCAGCCGCCGTTGCCTTTTTTTGCGATGGTGTTGTGAACAAGAAACCTGGACTGCTATGTAAAAGCATATAAACCTTAGCAACAAATCCAGCTTCAGTTTAAGATCCAACAACAGTCAGGTTTGAGTATGGAGTATAGATGTGACACATTTTACATAGTAGGCTAGATATTTAAATAGATAAATATCTAGATATTTAGATATTTATTTTGCAGTCTGTTCGAAATTGTCTGAGGACACGTTCTGTAAGTAATCAAGAAACCCAGTGAAATGTTTGTTTACTCTGTGTAGTATCATCAGGCAAAAAATTGCACACATGACCTGTGAAAAGGCTAAATGTGTTTGGAAGGCGACTGCAACAAGGTGACCATTTTTTACAAGAAGCTCATACTGTATGTAGGGCAATTTTTATGGAGCGAGGATTACATATTTTAGACGTTTATTTCAGATGAGTTGGTGTGAATCCGTTGCAGATTTCTGTGTTATCACTGAAGTGTTCAGTTATGTGTTGAGATGCATTTACACAAGACTGTAGATTTGAGATCTGTTTTGCAGTAAAAAAAAAAAAAGCAGCAACACATAAATTGCCTTTTTACTTGCCACTTTTTAACACTGACTGACTGATCAGCTGACTCTTTTGTAATGGATTTAATCATTACATCAACACTCGTGGATTGCTAGTAGTTACACTTACTCGTTTCCACTGTCCATTTGATCAGTTGCATTTATCACTTTGATACGAGAAGCACTTTGTAGTTCCACAATTACAGGCTGTAGTCCATCTGTATCTCTACATACTTTTTAGTCATCTTTTCTGTTCAGGATGCTGGTGGCAGGACATTTTTGATTGGTGGATTATTTTTAGTGCAGCAGTGACACTGGGGTGTCTGATACACTTGTACCAGTACACCACCACCACATTAGTGCCGGTGCAGTGCTAAGCATGATCCACCACCTAAATCTCTGCTGGCCTGTGGGGCGTCCTGAGCACTAGAAAACAGAGTAAAGGGAACAAACAAAGTATGCAACAGAACAGGTGTAATTGTAGAACTACACACTGCTTCTGTATGGTAAATGGAACTAATAAAATGGACGAACAATGTAAAAACATAGCGGTGTAGCTTATAAAATGACCGATGGTTGTAAATTCTAAATATAAAGCATAAACCTAATGCGCCTTAAGTGACATTTTACACCAACTACTAGAAGGCCAAAAAAGGATGTTGTTGACCATCATGAACTTCTCTCGACACTCACCTGATCTAACCCCGTTAAAGAGGGGAATATCCCAATGTGAATAATGTATAATAATTTGTCATAAGACAAATGTAATGAAAACCAATGTATTCCATTTAAGAAAAATGTAAGCATTTTCACTAGTGGTCTCAGACTTATTATATTCAATGTCTTTCTCTCATTTATTTTATTTTTCACTCACGTTAATATGTTTTCTTAGGTGGCTAAAGATTGTGTATGTTTGCAGGCACTGAAAAGCACGAGCTAACATCATGGAGCAGCTTCCACTCTATCTTTAACTTCTTCAACCAACATCTCCAGCAGTACATGGATGAAGATAAGAATGAAACCATGAGTGAGGAGGTGAAGCATGAGGGTGGGGAGAAGATGGACCAGGAGAAGATGGACCCGGAGAAGGTGGACCCGGAGAAGGTGGGCCCGGAGAAGGTGGACCCGGAGAAGGTAGACCAGGAGAAGGCTGCCAGAAGTAGTCCCAGCCAAGCCATGAATGAAGAATTATAGAACATACTGGGAAATCCAGGACCACCAGACCCAGGTTTTCATGTTTTGCTTTTAAAGAGAAGTCCTCCTCCAGGCTGTATTATCTGATCTTGTGGAGTGCGGGGGTCAGCGTGTATACATCAAAATAACGTTTTGCATTTCTTCTAGATGAATGCAACTGTCAAAGCAATATGGTTTGTACTTCCTTGGGCCTCTCATATGGGCTGCTGTGTGGATTTGGGGTCTAGATTGAGGCTGACAGGCTGATCTACACACACAACCTTGTCATTCACCTCTAACTGACTTGACATTGCTCTGAACTGAGCTGATGCTTAAGAAGCACAAAGACACCCACACACACTCTCGTATAATTTTACCCACAGGTCCTATAGGCCACTTTCAGCCCTGACTCTCAACTCTGACTTTTCCATTCAGATCTGCTTAACTTTTACCTGGTATTAATTCAAAGTGCTGGCTTGCATAATAGATTTTCACACAACTAGAAAACTACACAAGTAAAGGTATTTGCTTTTTGAGCTAAAAGAAATGGCTTTTTTAAGTATACATGGTTGTATAGTACCCTAATCCAGAATCTTTCCCTGCTGTACATTAGTAGGTCTTAACAATGTCCACTTTTAACAAAGTCAATTCAGTGGTTTTAACATCTAGAAATGTTAAGGTTTTAAGGTATAAATGGGTTCTTTTAGATGTTTTCCCATTGTGACTTGGCTTTTATCAGAGTCCTCCCCTTTTAAGTCTTATTTTCTATCATCTTGCTGACATTGTCTGTTCCCACTAAATAATGTCTGTCATTTTCTTTTTCAGCATAAGAAAGGCATCGTTTTTAGAACTACATGCTATTATTCATGGCCATTTATCTATATGTCACATTGCTAATCATACCACCATGATTGAACTATTTGACATTACTTCATTAAATTCATTGTTTAAAGAAGTTAAGAGTTTAAAGAAGACTACTTGAAAATGTGCATGTTTTATCAAACATCATTTAACCAAAAAGTGAAGATGAATGAACATAGTATATCATAAAAAAGTCATATGCTTTTATGGGTTTTAACTGAACTCTTTTTATTGTATACTGAAAGTTTTAATAGGCTTATATCTAATTGTATGTTACAGGAGTCGGATGCGGAAAGTTTGGATTGTAACTGTTGCCTTAGAAACAAACAGGAAACATGAGTCTAATCCTTTTGAGCATATAGTCCTAAGCCATATGTAAATTGACCATAGCTGAGATGTGTGGCCTTAAACTAAGATTTGATTTGTAAATTGTGAATGAATCTCTATTTTTAAGCAGATGATTTCTACATTTATATTGTGACATCCTTGCTTGAATGCTCTCGTTTCTGCCGTTTGATTCATACAGTACATTTTAAAAATAAAAAAATGTTCACTCTTTTTTTTAATTAGTAAAGATTATGGCTGATTGTTTTGAACAGTTAGTATTCTGTTTTGGGTTATATTTTGTTTTGATTTGCTTTTTTGTCTTTAAATGAATGTGTTTCCTAGATGGTAGACATTATTTCCACTTGCTTTCTGTCTGAAATAAATGATTTTAAAGATACGGCGACATTCTGTTTATTTTCTTAATTTTAAGTTCAGTTCACTTGAATGTGATACATCATTTGTGGACCTTTTGAATTGAGGTTTTTTCTTATGTGTTATTCTCTCTGGTTCTCCCAGGGTTTCTGGGAGGTCAGAGATTCTGGAGTACACAGGGTGCAGGTGTAAGCATGTCCTGGAAAGGGAGCCCATCCATTGCCAGCAGGGGTCACTGTTGTGTCCTCCGCTTCTCCTTAACTAAGCAGGCCATGCCACTAAAGCTCCCACTGAGTTCAGTATTACTGAACTAAAGAAGTCTGATAGTCATGTATATTCTCTATTTTATTATACAATGTGAGTCAAAAGAACCTTTTCTCAGACACAAAAGGGAAAATGCATTTCTGAATTTTCAGCTAGTAATGGGTGAGAGGGACAAGGTTTTAGGCTATGTTCAGGAACATGGTGGAAACTGAAGATGGAATTGATTATTCTGTAGTCCGAGGTAAGAAGCTGTCATATCATAACCGCAGACTTCAACAACCGACACCCAGAAAGCCCAACAATTTCACATAGCACTGTACCTCATAGGCAAATTATAAGAAACCGAGACTATGGATAACAAGCAGCCTTTGTGAAATGTCCACATGACGTGACTTTTGACGCGACGTGACTTTTGGTTCACCTTGTGTCCTGTGTCTTTTAACTCACTCTGTATTTCTTATTTCTTATTATACAGTTGTATTGTATTCAATAATTTTATAATCTCTATTTTATTGTGATCTTTAAAATGCAAAATTTTAAAATCTCTTATTTTCTTAGTTTGTTTATTACAGTATTTTATTTAAATATGTCGTTAATTTTTTTTTATATTGACCTTCTGGGTATTTGTATTACTTTACTTTAATTACTTTATATACTTATTAATAAGGTAAAGTACTTTTAATCTTACATAAATTATCCGGGTGGCAAAAGGATGTTGGGTCAGTTGTTGTAGTCTTGGTCCTCCCATGGTTTCCTCCTAATAACAGTTAGTGAGGTTTTTCCTTTCCACTGTCACCCTAAGCTTAAACATTTAGGGCTGTGGCTATGGATATTTGTAAAATTGCTTTGAGACAATGTTCCACTGTAAAAAAAAGTGCTTTATAATTCAACTGGACTGGACTGGACTGTTGAAGCACCAGGGACTGATCCCTGAGCTTGTGACACCTGATCTTGCCAGTAGGCATCGCCAGGGCCATTGTTGAACCATGTTTATCTACACCACTTGACCTCACGCATACTCTATCTTTGGAAATTTGGACGAAAACAGAGTACAGAGGTAACAGTGATAACCACCCGCTTCCGGAGGCTGTGGTAGTCTGGCAGCCAAGGTACTGGATTACAGACCAGTAGATCCAGGAATCAAATCGTTCTCCTGCCAAGCTGCCACTGTTGGGTCCCCCAGGCAAAGCCCTTATCCCACAATTGCTTGGATTGTAAGACTGCATAAGTTAGAAGTCACTCTGGGTAAAGATGTCTTTTTAACGATTAAATGTACTTTTGTGTTTCACCATAAAAGTGTTTAAAATGGCGACTTTTTACAAATCTTTTAATACTTCATAACTTGTAATATTAGTTACCTGTTGGCTTTTTAAAATAGCCTGTATATTTATACAGGTCTTTCCTCCATTTGCTTCTGTGTAGCCATAGAATAGAACTTCACAGTCATGGTAGCTTTACTGTGCGGTTTGGAAGCTTCCCTTACCTTAAATACTAAAAATGTGACATCCTGGTTTTGGCGCTGACTAATGTTTCTCTTGGACACGACACTTTGTGTTTACACTTTTTTTAAAGTACTGTTTTAACATGCTGTTTGGAATTGGGTTTGGGACGCAGCCCATATTCTAATCCAGAGTTTATAGACGGGAATGGGCAAAATCATCCTCTTATCGTGAAGGCTTCTCTTTCAGACCCAGTAGTGGCCGGGTTAGAGTTCAGCTCTTCGGAGGAAGGGGGATAAAGATCTGCAGAGCTCGATAAAGCCTCGGAGCTCCGATGGCTCTCCGAGTTCCCAAAGAACCCGAGTCTGACCGGCTGGTCTAGCCGATCATCTCGCGTTTACAGCAAGCGCGCAACCCGATCGTGAAAGTGGAGCCGCGTCCCCACAATGAGGCCAATGTTAAGCAAAAGAAGTGTCAGTCAAAAGGCTGCCACGTATCAGATGATGTCTGAAATCCACAAGTTTCCTTCGAGGCCATACAGGTCTCCTTCTGCACCTAAACATCATCATATAGGCGAGGACGTAAAGTTACAAACTTGTGCTTGAACTACAAAATGAAACAACCAACAATACAATACAACCAAAAGATATAATTCTCTATTATATAGGAATAATTATAGTGTAGTATAGGGTTAGAATTTCATGAACACTACTGGAATTATAAAAAAAAACAAAAAACTTCACAAAAAAAAAAGTTTACAAAATAAATTACACATTTTCTTTATGGATAAACATTTATATAAATAGTTTAGTTGTTATCTAGTAATTATATAAACCAATAGGCTAGTGTCTGTGTTTATTTGAGTATATTTCTTTTTATTTATAATGCTGTCTTTTTTGCTAAATGATTCTAATTCCATAAAAGTGTTACTAAAAAATAATGAGTGGTGGGATTTAATATACTGAAATACTCGCACTGCTCTCTATATCTGTTAATCATTTGATTTGACTGATGAATGTTTATTTATTGAGCATGTTATACTAAAGAATGAACCTCAATCTATATAAAGTACACTTATCAGTAATAGTGCCTGAAGTGGAAATGAACTTTATACAGATAAAACTCGTATTAATATCTTTTAAAACTATCAACTGACTCGTACCAGTAACAGTATGTGAGGCATCTATGTATCTGTTCTTTAATCTCTGTTTGATAGACAGTCATTCTTCAACTTTAATACTAATTACTACCGCAGAAATTTATTTAGTATTCATTTCTATTGCGTAAACATCAAAGTGGCCTTGGTTCTCAATAAAAATAAAAGACTTTGAATGCACGGTATAACATGGGCAGTATTAGTTTCGTAGCAGCTAGAATGGAGAGAAAAGTCCTGGATTACATAAATCTACTTATGCTAAGTTTTTCCCCTCTGAACATACACCAGTGTAAACGTTGTAGTTTTTATGAGTACGTATTGAAAGTAATCTAATGAAGCATTCACACAAGTGCATTCGCAGGACTTCACAAGAGAGTCATATCAACATATCTGGAGTGGATAAAATACTGGAGTGAACTTTACTCCTCTTGTCAGAACCAGAAACTTTTTCTTGTTTTTTCTGAAGTCCAGCGCACTTGGTGAAGTTGGACTGGCTTTCATCGGCCTCCTGAACACTTTAGCACATCTCACAGATCTCTATTTGCATAATTATATGCTCGCTTCTGAAGGGATTCTAACCCTTACATTTCACGGGTCAGCAAACTGCAACAATCAATGTTTTATTGTGTCCGAAATAAAAGAAAATCTAAAACTCACTCTCTGTCCCTCTTTTACTCACTCTAATTCTCTCATGTATAGAAGTACTTGCAAATACAACTAATTAAGGACCTTCAAAAGGGCTCTGCTTCTCAGAACATTTCTATCTATCTATCTATCTATCTATCTATCTATCTATCTATCTATCTATCTATCTATCTCTATCTGCCTGTCTGTGTAGGGAAAAGTGCTGGAGCTGGAGTTATAGCTGTTATTAAATGTATTTATAATTATTGTTAGATATTTTATATTAGTGTAATGATAGTAAGACTTATTATTATATAAATATATCATTTAGATGATCATTTATGAATACTTGTTACTTATTTAGTAGGAACGTGGAAAAAAAATATATTTGTGAAATACTCTAGTTACTACTATCTTTGTGTTTATTATTATTATTTATTTATTTGCTGTCATTTTAATTTGGCAGTATTATTAAGATCAATAAGAGGCCTATATACATTACATGTGGTGCATTCTAATTATTGCTAACTATATATATATATATATACTTAAAACTTAAACTTAAGTATTTGTTGTTATTACTTTAAATCAGTAGATTTAGAGCACTATTAAATAACAGAAAGAGTAATAAACACTGCTTTCTATATCTGACTGTTTATTGCAGTATGCATACATTTTATTTACGTATATATGTTAATAAATTGTTAATACTCTGATGATACAAACGTATTACTATTAAGTAAAAACAATAATGACTACATTTAGCAGTTTGCTTATTAATGAAGTAATGTAGTTGTCACAGACTTAATGTTTGTTTATTTTTAAGCAGTGGCCACTAACCTTATAGGGACGAATATTACTGAACTAAGAGTAAAAACTACATGATGATCATAAAACTCTATAATAATAATGTATTTGTTACTCACATCTTCCACTGTTATGCATACATGCCAATCTTTTAACTTTTGATTATTAATCTTAATTTAACTAAAGTAACTTAAAGGTGTAATAAATGTAAAATGTATACTCTAATACCAATATTAAAACTGATATCAGTATCTGACATTTGTCATTGTATTACATTTATTTTATTTTATTTTATTTTTAAGAAATAGTAATCTACGTTTTATAAGGTGTACCACTAATGTGCAATAAGAGTAATAACAATGCAAAATGCACTCATAGCTGAAATAATATAATTCTACTATCTGTCTTTTATTTATTTATTTATTTATTAATTCTTACTCCACACTTAATACACATATGAAGAACTGAAAAGTAGCTCTGTGCTATCTTTATGTCCATTTAATCTTACATATTATGTCCTGTCCATCTTTCTGTCAATCAACTATTGTTTTGCTTAATGCTTATTTTACATATAATATATACATTTCAAATATTTGCATGTGCAGTAAAATGTCCTTTTTGTTTATTTTTTTTTTTATCAGTTAATATGGGTAAGTACTCCAGAATATAACTAAATACACTGGGTAATAACAGAACTACTGAAATACTCTGATTGCTGTTTTTTGTGTCTGTCTGTTTAATTATTTTGATGAAAATACAGCACACATCTATACTGACAACTATAAAAGAACAGAGTAATACCTATAGCTTCTGTGCTACCTTTATTACAAAAATAAACAAATTCTTGCTTTCTATATCTGTCCACGTGTTTTATTGATTATTTATTTACCATTGTTAATTGGTTACATTTAATACCAAGTGGTACTGAAGAGTAATAAGACTTCAATCTGTCTGACAATCTATTTTATTTTTGATGAATGGATTAATTAATCTGCATTTAATAACAAAGTCTATTGCTGAAAAGACAACAGAGTAATAACTAAAACTGTCGTTATTACTAAAATGATCTAGTTACTGCTATCTGTTTGTCTGTTTACTTATTTGTTTCAATTGCTCTGCATTCCTGATTAATGCTACTGTAATAAAAGTGTAATAAAAGTACAACCATATTATTTTTAGTATTATTCTATTGTTTCTTTTTACAGGTATTATTACTTTACAGTCAGTGCTCTGTTCCTGTGTCTCTGTCTATGTGCAGCTCATGTGTTACTGAAATACTTAACAGTTCCTGCTCTATTGATTTGCCTGCCTGTCTGTCTGTCTGCTTGTTTGTTTATCTGTCTCTCTGTCTGTCTCTCTGTCTGTCTCTCTCTGGCTGTGACTGACTGCACGCACACTATTTGATGAATGCTTACTAGTTCATAGCTCGCATGGCCCACACAGGACTGAGCTCTCCTTTAATGTGCAGTCTCCTTATAGCAGCTCGTCGCGTGAGTGTGTATGAAGAAGAGACAGGAAGGGAGAAAGTGGCTGGAGTGGGTGATCATGCCAGTATTGGAGAGAAGCTGCTGGCACACAGAGTCGTTTTATGTCGCTTTAATGGTAGCTTTTAGGCTGCGCTACTCTAGAACATGTCGCCCTTTCAATTACCTCCTGCCTGATAGTGCGGCTCGTAAAGAGCCTGTAGTAAAAAGCCTGGCACTGAAATCAAATACATTTGGTGAGATTTTGGGCGGGGAGCAAAAGGAAACTTCTCTCCCGTCTAATGTGAAGATATGATGGGAGATGGGGAGAGATTATTCTGTGAGCCCGTTATTAACATTATAGCCTTAGAGGTGTTCTTAGATGAAATATAGACCAGACTAGACTGCAATAGCCCATAGCAGCTGCTTGTGTGTGTGTTTTTTTCATTACCTGCTCCAGGAATCGTTCACGAATAAATAAATACCTGTGAGGATGCATTGCAAAAACAAACCAGTTTACCAGTTTAGTGTGACGTTGATAAACGGGCTCAGATATTCAACAATATGAGTCTTCATAACACAGAAAATTATAGTGTGGGTCAGCGATTAATGTCAGCAAATCGGTTGGTAGCATGAATCGCAGATCTGTGAGACACACTGAGATAGGTTTAAATCCTCATTTATCTAACACAAAAGCGTCGTGAAAGCAGGTGGAGGAAATGGAGCCGAAAAAAAAGAAAGTCATTCCCACTTCTGTCTTGCAGTAGCCTAAAAAGAAAACTACATGTTGTTGTTACTATTATGGTTTTTTTCACCTTATGGACAAAGGCTGTAGGGTTTTTTTTTGTTTTTTTTTGCAAATCTTTCAACTTTTATCATGTTAATTTTAAAGTTGGCAGTTAAAATCGTAGAAATATAACATATTAATATTGAAATAGTAAGGATTTAGTAATAAAGATAAATAAAGATTGTAATAAAGTAATACTAATATTTGTATCCAAATATATAACATCATCTTCAACAACAATATTGCAATAATGGCAATAGCACTAATAATAAGAACAGCCATTATCAATAACATTATTATTATTTATATTATTATTATTATTATTATTATTATTATTATTAATAATAATAATAATAATAATACAAATTTTGCGTATAATACTTTAAAAAACAACAATAATAATAATAAATATAATAATAATAATAATTATTATTATTATTATTATACTCAAATTTTGCGTATAATACTTAAAAAAACAACTAAAATATTATTTATTATTATTATTATTATTATTATTATTACTATTATTATTATAATACTAAAATTTTGTGTATAACACTTAAAAAAACAACAAAAATAATAATAATAAATATTATTATTATTATTATTATTATTAATAATAATAATAATAATAATAATAACAACACCCAAACGTGAGTTATTTCAGGTTATTTGGCTATAGTGATCGTTATGTAAATGGAAGATGCCTACAAGGATTTAGAGGCAAAGTGTGTGTGTGTGTGTGTGTGTGTCTGTGTGTGTGTCTGTGTCT
>JAVSBV010000079.1:4249592-4264917 GCA_033117975.1 Parotocinclus spilosoma | reverse complement strand
TACGAGAGTGATGTATGGTGTGTTAAGTAAAGAGAACGTTCCATTACTTCAGCGTGTTGCTTGATTATTCAACAGTTGCTACTTGAGTAGAAGTTTCTGTTCCATGCTTGTTTGCATGCAGTCAAATTTCACTCAGTCCATAAAATATTGGTGACATTTCTAATGTCTACTTCATTGCATTTATCACCATCTCTTTCAAGTACAAATAAACAAACATGACACCAGACATTCTGCTAAAAGTAACTGAAAAGACACCTGGCTCTGAGTGTGTCTACTTCTTGAAGAATGATCCGTTGTAATATGTTTCTAATAGCCGTAACACATAGGGCTCCATGTCTCAATGTCTTCCATATGTGTAACAGAGTACATGCTCTATAGGAATAGCTTCATGTCTCTAGGAGCTATAGTGTTACCACTCCAGAGACCAGAGATTACACATAAGTCATACTTTAAATGTAAGGTCAAGCCCTGCCCTGTTTTATCTCTCTGTGTCAACAGAAAATCTGAAAATCTCATCTCTTAGCAACGCAGGAAGTGACCTGTCAGATTAAAGTATTCTTCTAGCATTGAGGGTTTGAATTAAGAACTTAAAACGTATAACTGCTGTCAAATACGTTATCTAGATAACATTTGCACAATAAATAGATACACCAAGTTAGTAAAATTAGTGACCTCTGTTATTTCAGCTCCACCCATAGATACATTTGTACTATAGGTATGTACCATTTAAGAATAAAATCTCCAGTGGCATTAGAATGGTTCGTACTGAACGCCTCAGTGTCTCCCCATATCACATGTTCCTAGGTTTCCATATTTTAATAGACATCACTTTTGCCATAAAACAAAGTCCATACACAAATATTATGCCAACACTGATGGGAGCGTTTATCTGGATTTTAAATGTCCCCTATCCTAATTTCACAAGAAAACTTTGAGATTAATTGGGACTCCAACTCTGAGCGAGAGCTTAGTGTTTATCATCAACCTCACTGCCTGAAGTGTAAAATAATAATTCTGCTTTTGGGGCACCGATCAAACACATTAATAATTCATGAATTACATTTCTTACAATCTCACTAATCAAAAAAATTAAGAATAAATAAATATGACCATCTGTTCCGTAACTGTGTTTAGGCAGGTGGTATATTCCCAACAGATGTACAGGTATACTTCGCTTAAGAGAATTTCTGTGAAATTATATTTTGATTATAAAATAAATCACTAATTCTACACAGGTCACTGTGCTGCACCGTATTGACTACATAAATAAGATGCTGCAACATGTTACTTCCACTGATCTATTTAATTGAACACCACATATTTGTTTTTGTTTTTTTTACAATTTAAGATAGGTAAAACAGTTGCACTAGAAAGCTGAGTGCAGTGCATTGATTCTCACTCCCTTATTCTATCTCTTTTACTTTTATACTTTTATATGACAACTCAACATATGGCTTGTTCTATTTATGAAACTTTTTTGGTGTGATGTGTTGCAAAGATGCAGCTCTTCTTACTCTGTTTGCTTCTCCTCCCACAAATAGTAAGGTATTAATTAATCTGCATCTGTCCCTCAATCCACTCATCGGCTATTCATTTTGTTGGTGCTTATTGGGAGTACAATGGGTTGGCCTGGTTAGCATATGCTTCATAGCGACACAGCACCATACTTAACTGTTGGGACGTGACAGTTTTCTCTTGTAAACAACGTTAAAATTTGTGACTTGTGCAGCACAATACAGTTGTCTTTCCAACTCAACAAATGTCTGGGACATTGATGACTGGGACTGTGGTGGCCTAGTGGTTAAGGTACTGGACTATGGACCAAGAGGTCCATGGTTCAAATACAACCCCTTTGCCACAGCTGTGCCCCTGAGCAAGGTCCTTAACCCACAAATGCTTGGATTGTAAAACTGTATTAATTGTAAGTCGCTCTGGATAAGGGCGTCTGCTAAATAACAAATGTAAATGTAAACTAATGCTTCAATTAATTCTCCAACAATTGGTCACTGTGCAGTGAGGAACCCCCTTGACCTTTTTCTGATCTCTCTCTCTCTCTCTCTCTCTCTCTCTCTCTCTCTCTCACACACACACACACACACACACACACACACACAAACACATACACGCACACAATTTTAAGCAACGCATTGAATCCAGCCTGGGAAAAATATTAAACATTAATGTGCTGAACAAGGCATAGATATTTGAAGCAGTCGGCAGCGACGCCAGAACAAATCGTATTCTGCACACACAACTTTGATGGCTCCAGCAAATATAGAGAGAAACCAACCCAAAAGTCTTCACAGAACAAAAAAAAAATGAACTCCAACATATATTTATCTGCCTGCATTTATGGCAGTCATCTCATAAAAGTGGACAAAACTTTTATTACAAAGTTATAGCTGTAGCAATTTCTTAGGACCTGCAGAAATGCTTTAAGTCAAGTCACGCTTGTAAACCGTATTATTCACTAAGAGAATATTTTTTAAAAGTTAATTATACTTGAGAGTTGAAATAATAATAATAATAATAATAATAATAATAATAATAATAATAATAATAATGCGTTAACCCAGAGCCCGACATCAACGTCACACCTAAATAACTTGAACCACATGAAATTTCCTCAGAGTGAGACATGCTTGCCTATTTCTTTTTTAATAGTATAGTCACCATCACACAACTTCATCAAGCGATCCTTCTTCACAAACATATCATGGATTGATCAAAATGGAAGCAACAACCAATAAAAAAGAAACAACGAAAATATCAAGACAAACAAGATGCTTTCAAAATGATATATTAAAAGTGCTTTTGATTTTCCATGTCTTTCTTCTTTTACTGATGATTGACTCAACATACGCACTCACACACACGACCAAGGCGTCCTTCAATTGTCCATGAGGTCAGGTTTGCCGCAGTTGCATGTCCATAGAGCATCAATTGGGGGAAAGTTCAACCATCAGTGATATTGTCATTGCGATTAGACTGTTTCGTATTTGTCTAAAAAAAAATCTTTATTTTTACGTTTTAAATTCTCACTTCAATTTTAATTCTTGGAGAACATAGCTTCAATAACATAAATCGCACTCATTATAAGAAGCAAAATGTTATATCAAAATCATTAGTAGAGAATCACAGAAAAAAACTGGTTTAGAACCAGAAAAAATACAAAACAGAGATACACAGACACAGGACATTTCTTATAATTGCTTGGGAACGTTACTTTCCCTCTAAGTCTTGATTCATTTTACTGCGTATATGATGTTCTTCAATTTAGCTGTAGGTATTTTGTTTTTGTTTTTGTTCTTTTTTTTACAAAAAAAAAAGGAAAATAAAGACTAGTATTTTACAAAATGGAGAGTGTTCTTGACGATGGCGATGGATTTACATGGGGTTAAGTCCAGGTCTTTAATCTTTGTACATTGTGTATTCCATCTAGGTCCAACAAAACGAATGTCTTCCCACGTGATCAGAAACGAGGTCCTGTAATATATAGATAGATATATATATAGTCTTCTTGAAAGAAGGGTTGTAGAGTTTCGGTCCTTTAGTCTCTCGCACTTTTTTTGTTTTATTCGCTCGCTGGGATCATTGAATGGACATGTAGGGCCAGTTGAAGCTGCTTCCGGATAGCAACATATCCCTGATGAGGGTTTCAATTGGAGTTTTACCTACCAAGCGAACGAAGAACAGCTGCTCTATGACGGACGATGAGACCGTACGCAGTGAGGGCAGTCGCAGCAGCAGCTTGCCGAAGCGGCTCGGTTGGTTCGGGTACTGGCTCCTCACGTATTCCTCCAGAGCGCATTGAGATTTCTCCTGCAGACTCTCAATGTGGGCCGCATCCGACAGGCCGCAAGCGTCTGAGCACACAGAAAAAAAATCAGAAAAGCCCGCGTTATCATTTAGCCTCATCGCTACTTGTTATTGACAAAAGAAACCCCAAACCAAACCCCATGCATCATAAGCGCGTCTGTAATATAAATAAACAGCTCGGCTGCGCAATCCCTCAAGAGTCGCATCGCCTGCGTTTACGAAAGATAACCACACTGCATGCTCGTAAATCAGACCAAACAAAGAGTTGTGCATCTTTATCGATGTGCCTGCGTCGTAGCTCGATCTTACAGCTGAATTACAAGCGTGGAAGAATAAAGAAAAAAAAATTCGAAATACACAGGCTCTGGTAATAACTGAAATTATGAGCTAATTACTTTCCAGATATTATCGAATCATTTCTTCCCTGTTTGACGGTGCTCTGCTGAGACTGGGAAAGAGCACAAAGAGGCGAGGCCGCTGCAAATAAATGTATTACCATAGCATTCACTCGTAATAAAATGGCTAAAACATCTATTCCATTCATACTCATTAAGACTAATTTAGGGTCAAGGGCCCTAACTTTAGGGCCTAACCGGCAGCACAGTAAGCACGACGGGAATCATCCTTAGACAGAGCGCCAATCCACCACGGGGCCCAAACTCGCACGGTTGGATTATTACAGAAGTTGACATTAGGCATTTCTTTGGAATAAGAATCGGGCAGTGGTGTATCCGGAGAAAACACATGCGGACACGGGGAGAACATGCAAACAGCACACTGGCAGAGTTCTGACCGGGATTCAAACCCGGAATCTCTGGATTTCGTTTGCACCACCCTAATGACTTAAAAATAAGAATAAAACGGCTGAAACATAAAAATCAAATACATTTCCTTATGTTGTATATTCTTCATACCTAACGAAGGCATATGTCAGCAACTTAGCACTGTGTGGGTGTGGTTTAAAATATTTTTGTCATTCGCGATGTAACAAATTACAAAACACACAATATATTTACTGTCACCTGAACATGAACTCCACTGATTTTACTTTCAGATCGTTTTTAAATCCAACTATAAAGGTGTGGTATGCCACCTACAGCACTGCTGATCCTAATCACATTGGACTGTAAGGCCCTTCGGTTCAGTACCCTGACCTTTTGCACTTCTGAACTAGGAAGTCCAGGCTAACATCTCTGTAATGAATCGTTCTAAGGCCGGTAAACTATCCCAAATATTGGAAAAATAGGTAATGAACTAAATAAGGAAAGTTTAAAAAGTGCATTTCAACTCAAAAACCTACAACTCAAGATCTGCTAGAGAAGGAATTATGAGAAAATCAATAAGCCAGGGTACTACCTTTTTATTTAATATATTAATAATTTAGGATAAACACCTAATATGAGTCCATTTGAAATTTTACCCCAGTATTGATTGTGGGTATTATGTTATGCCAACTGAACATTAGCTTGTGTGATTGGATCATTATTTATTTTTCTCTGTTTCAGTGCTAGACACAGCTATTTATACTGTGCAAGTGCAAGCTTGTTGCAAAGTCTGGGCATAAAATATTTGACCCCATGAAGAACCAAGATCTAAGCTAAGGTAACACAGATCTCTGACGTCATTGTTAGAACACTGGAGTGGAGCCTTAAGAGTTAAATGATATGCTGAAATGATATCCTCAATTTTTATCCTATACATAAGACAGGAGTTGAAAAGCAAAAAAATAAAAATAAAACATTAAGTCGTAAATAAATAAAAATATATATACAAATGATAAAAAATAATATGAACTATTCCCTTCAACGTTTACTACTACACTACTCTGTTGGACATTCTGCAGCGCCCCACAATACCCAGAAGACTGTAAGAACCTGTAAGACTTAGCGAAATTCACAACACAGAAATGGCCATGATGACATGATTAATGGAGCTAACTGAAACTTGGCTAACGCCATATCCACTATAAGACGAATATTTATTGTTCTGCCCATTATTGACATTATGGCAGTTTTAAGAGATTAAATATTTTCTTTATGTGCAGGACGGCCATTAATACGGACTGCACAGTACAGGACAAACGATCCAGTTGTTTACTTAAGTGTTTAAAATGGTACCTTATGGAATAACACCTTCAGGAATGGTGCTTGTAAGGTTCTCAATCATAGATTAAAATGTACAATTTTATAAACATTCGTAAATTATCAGGAACGCAACTAGGACACACATTTTGCCAATAATACTAATATTATGGGTTTGTCTGTATAAAAAACATAACACATTCAGTTAAAATGGTGTCTGTATTTTCAATGGCAACTGTACTGTGTACAAGTTGGGCCACAAATGCTGTAAACGCTAGTTTAACATATAGGCAGTTAATTAAAGTAATTTATAATTACATTACTTGCGTTTAGGATGTAGACATTGGCGTATCATGTGTTTTTAATCTATTTGTATTAGTTTGATTCTTTTTCTCCTCGATAATTTAAATCTTTAAATATTGATGGAAATATGGCTTTGTTTGTGTTTCTGCAAAGCAGACGACATTTATTAGTTACTTCAGCACAGTTTAAACCGGCCAAAAACAAGCACTCGCTATAAAGAAAACACACACTTATTATCTTTTTTCGAGACCATATTTATATCTAAACATATGGGATAACTTTCAGCTCAAAGTATTTTAATCTATTTATCAAGAGTGCTGTGCTTTTTATTTTTTTAATTTTTTAAACACAATGCCAGGAAAACCGGTTATATATGACTCAATAAATAAATAAATTAAGATATTACGCTTCATAAATATAAATAATAATATTTTTTTATAAATGTATTTTTTAACATCAGAATTTGGCTATATATGATCTGCACTGCGTCCAATAAAACACACATACAAGCTACATACGCTGCATTCAAAACACAAGCGCCTTATTACAGTCAGCCATTGCCCCAATAGTCATGTTTAGCTTCGCGTCTAGGCCTCATCACTCACCTGACGTAAAGAGCACGATGGCTTTGATGCAGCTGTACTCGGCTGAGTCTACGTGCAGGGCCTTGAGCTTCTCGACCTGCTCCTGAAAGATGCGAATGTGATCCATGAAGGCCACGACGCGGTCAGCGGACATGGGCGACGCGTGCAGGCCGGCGGCGGCGAGCAGCGGCGCCACGTGTAGCGGCATGGAGCACTGAGCAGCGTTTAGCACGAACAACTCGCTCCATGTGAGTCTGAGAAGCGACACCTGGTCGGTGATCTGCAGGTCGGGAAAGAAAGGGATGTTCCGCGCCCATTCCACGGCACTGAAGAGCAGACGAGCCGCCAGCTCGCAGATGTTCTCGATCCCCATGATATTATTGGGCTGCATGCACTGACTGCCGTACCGGGACGTAGGGTAAGGCTCTGCGCGCAGCAGTAGAGAGATGTATCCGGAGAGGTAACAGTGGCCGTTCAGAGGGTCCCCGTTGGTGAGGGCATACTGTCCCGGGTTCGGCTGGGTTGGAGGCATCCTTCCTCGCTGAACCGCTGACGAAAACAGAGAGAAAGAGAGGAAATGTGCATCCAGAACTGAGAAACATCGTGCAATGGCTTAAAAGATTAAAGTGAAAAAGAAAGCTTTTAAAAAATCTGACAAATGTTCTACTGAGTTTGCAATTTTGTACTTCTGGACAACTGAAGTCTTCACTGCATCCTAGCAAAAAAAAAAAAAAAAAACCTGAACTGTTTTAGGGCTATTTTGTCTTTCTGTCTCTATATTAGAACAAACAGTATATCCATGGTCCCGAGCACAAACTGATATTTAATTGTATATTACCATTACTGATTTACATGCTTTAGTTTTTTAAATAGAGTGCCATACGACACACTCTACAGCGTTTTCTATAGTATTTGCCATTTCAACACACCTCTTAAATAATGTACAAATCTACATTTTGGGTTGACGATAATTGATCAGATAAACCACGGGTTAGCTTAGCAGCCGACCGAGGACAAAGACAAAATGCTCCCAAATTTAGAGGCGTTGGGTATTTTCAACTAGATTCAACCATTCCCTGATAAAGCAATTCTGGCCAAAATATAACTGGTGTACAGTCCAGTGAAGTTAATCAGAAGTCAAAAGCTATTGTTGTGTTTGAGATTGAGACAGGCCTCTATACACACTAGGCTACACACTCCATAACTTCCCTGTGCAGTATTACTACAAACAGCAATTTGAATCAATTTGAGTAAAAATGTCTACATAAAAGACAAGTTCGTGAACATAGACTGACTAATATAACATTTGTTACAAGTGTACACACATATAGGCTATACACATTTCACAGTTAACGGATGGTTCCTGGATCTCATGTAATTGACTGACTCGAAATGGAGGCGTGTAGCCCATGGGCTAGTCTGCCAGATTAAACTGTGTAAACAAAATGCTTTCTGGTAAGATCACGCCAGTCTTGTGCCGAAAGATTTATTGCGCGCCTTTGACTTAACCAGACGGAAGAAAAATATTAAATTCGCTTTGAGGTGTGGAGCATGCAAAACGGTGTGAGGAATCTAGTACTGGCGTGCTGCATTAAGAAAACGTTAGGCTATATTCACCTTCCCGCCGCATGCCCACTTTTAGGCACTTCTTGAGCCGACAGTATTGGCACTGATTGCGATGGTGTTGATCAATAGGACAGTTCCTGTTGGCACGACATGTATACGTTAAGTTCCTCCGGACACTCCGCTTGAAGAAACTTTTGCATCCCTCGCAGGTGAACTGGCCATAGTGCTTGCCGCTCGATTTGTCGCCGCAAACAACGCACTCGATATGCTGCTGACTCTGGCCTGAGTTCTGGCTGCTCTTGTCTCCGGCAGTGCCCGGGGTGGACGGTGCTCCCGGCTGGCTGGGTGTCTGCGGGGTGTGCGGTGCCGCCGACGCCGCCTGCTGCTGCTCCCTCGCCGGTTGCGCTGCGGGGTTCGGGCCGCTCGCCGCTCCTCCGGCCACGTCTTCCTGCGGATCGCGCCAGACGCTAACTACCATTGCCATATCTCGGGCCCGAAAAGTGCTTTCAAGCGAACCGGTCGCTCGGACGTCGGAGCTTGCGAAGGGGAGAATCGTGGAAGGGAACGGCAGCGCGGAACTCAAACCGGAGCGGTCAATTTCATGGAAAGGAAAAAGAAAATCAAGAAGAAGGAAAAAACCCAACAGGAATCTAAAACGATGGATGCATTCAAAACAGCAGGAAGAGTCACTGGATAAAGGCACCCGATCAGGATATGCAGTTATCGGGAGGCCAGTTCCAAGGTAGCTCGCAGTCAGCCATTCGGGAGCCCCGGTCGCGAAGAGAAAGCGAAGCCAGGCGTAATGGAAACCAGTTTTTGCTCAAAAGATCTTAATTAAAATTCTTCACACTGACGTCGAAACAAAAAAATAATAAAAAAATCTCGCTGGTGACTCCGAGATCCAAAGTGCAAGGAGAAATAAATTCCCGTCTTTTTTTCTTCCCCGTTCCTTTCTCCGTCTTCGCGGCTGGAGTGAAGGAAACACTGAAGATCGGAATTCTCTATCTATGTTCATGAATAAAGCTCATCTGGTCCAGCAGAAAAACAACGTCGCCCGAGAGCCTATTGCAGTTTCACCTCTCCAGTCGAAACGGAGCGAGGATAAAGAGAGGGAGAGAGAGAAGAAAAACAACTAATAGAATATGCAAGAAGCAGGAGACCCCGGCAAAAATGAATGCGCTTTAACGGGAGGACCAGCGGAGCAGCGTTTCCGAAACGGAGATCTGCGCGAATGTCTGTATATAGTGAACTTTGACACTACTATTGAAACTGACACGTTTCTATGGAGATCGCTGCGCCTTATATGGTGCTCGTGTCAAGGAGCCAAGAGAGGGGCTGCTGGCAACTGATAATCAAAGGCGACTGACTGGTCAGAACCCTGCATGGAGGGGGGGAGAGAAAAAATGGGAGGCTAAGGTTAGCCAAGCCTCCTTCACTCCATTGGTTAGAGTCCTCGTTCCTTGCTACCTACGGCTGGGTGTAAGGGGGTGGGGGGGGTCTGACAAGCGCGATTTCCATTGCGCTCGCCCCTGCGCCGCTATTTACTTTGAAACCCGATTAGAATAGACCGTCTATTGTCGATAAAGAGGAAGAAACACCGGTTAGAATGGCTGAAAAGCGAAGAGCGAGCTGAACACACGTGAAATAAATAGTCGCGCTGGATGGAGGGGGGTCCCCTCAAAGTTTGGGACGCTTTGTTCAATTATGTAGTCTTAATTACGAATATAGTCGACCCTGATGTTTAAACAGGGTAGAGCCGCGCTGTTGACTCGTTGTCTATCGCCATTCGTTTGAATCCACCTGCCACGTTACGAATAATAATAAAAACGTAACTCACACATCCATCGTATAGATTTTCAAGGAACGAGGAGACGAGCGAAATAAAAGTATTTAGGATGCTCAAAGCTGCCGTCGCCAGTCTGGACACACTGGAGCTGCTATATAACGGGATACAATATCATGAGAGAGCGAGAGAGAGAGAGAGAGAGAGAGGAAGAGAGAGAGAGAGAGGAAGAGAAAGAGAGAGAGAGAGAGAGAGAGAGAGAGAAAGAGAGAGAGAGAGAGAGAGAGAAAGAGAGACCGCGCGCGAGAGATTCAGGTCGATTGCTTAGACACTGAGGGCGAAACCCAGTGTTCGGACACTTAAAACATGATTTTGGTTGTTATTGTTTGCCGGTGTTGTTTTATTGATCCAATAAGGGAAAAGTTCGAGCTATAATGGCCAGAAGAACCGTTTTGTCCACGAATACTGAAGCATCAGCTTTACAGGCTTATAATGTCTGGATCGGGGTGCCATCTAGCGTACAGTAGCTAGACAATTGCAGAGAAGGAAAGTGCATCATTTATCTTGTATTTTTTCTCGAAAAAAAAAAAAATCTGCAAAAGTGTAATTTTATCTTTTAATATTTTACAGTCTGCCATGTGGGTGCTTTTATTTCTTTCCCTTTTTTCAAAGACAATAGTATAACATTAAATACTGTTTAGGCAATTTTCTAGGGACATTTGCCTTCAACTTTATTACGTGGGAAGCGTGAAAAAGTG
This sequence comes from Parotocinclus spilosoma, assembly GCA_033117975.1. Taxonomy (NCBI): domain Eukaryota; kingdom Metazoa; phylum Chordata; class Actinopteri; order Siluriformes; family Loricariidae; genus Parotocinclus; species Parotocinclus spilosoma. The sequence goes on along the minus strand of JAVSBV010000079.1, from coordinate 4,254,023 downwards.
AACTGGTTAATTTCAAATCCTGAACAACTCATATGAAAAAGCAAAAACTACAACAAATAATCACCACCAACAACAAAAAGTAACTCAATAGCTACAAATGGCAACTCTAACCGTTAGCTGTAGAAACTTCATAGTAGTTATTGGGATGAGCGATAATAGATCGACCCTACAGTTGCAGGAACCGCTCCCCCGAAAGAGCCGGGTTTTATCCTTCTCTCCACAAGCGTACTGCGCTGCCCTCTGAAAAAAGGTGAAACGAACGGGATTAAACCAGACAAAGGGCAAACTTCTGTAAGTGTATCATCAAGATTTTACTCCACAGACTGGGAAGAGAGCGAGGGAGAGGCGAGAGAGGGAGAGGGGCAGCGAATGGGAGCGCAATGCAAAGGCAGGGGAACAGCCAGAGAGGAGAGGAGAAGAGGCTGGAAAGGGAACTGCTGCAGAGGGAACACGGGTACCATTGCGAGACCTTATCCTGGCACACTGATTTCTATCTGAAAGGCAAGTAAAACTATATTTCTATTACATCTCAAAAACGACTACACACGCTAAATCACGTATTTCGCTGACTTGCCCTAGAAGATGAACGTGTAGAACTAAGTGCAATGACGTGTCGGTTGCAGGTGAAACCAGCGACGGCATCGTTTACCCAGTGTTTATTTATACCACTGTAAAGTAAGGCTGGTTTATTATTGATGCTCCTAATACATCATTGCAAATAGTGCGTCTGACTGTGCGTTTGAGAGCTTATCTTCAAGAGAGACTTTCACCTGTATGTAGTAGTTGAGCCCATAATTAGCAGGTCTACAACGGTGTGTTTGCGCGGGGATAAAATAACAAATACGATCAAGTTAGTTAAAAGAAACAACACAAATCCATAACGTGTTATATAGTTCATGAATATATATTTGCACCAGATAGCTCCGTGTTTGTTTAAAACCAAATTCAGTATTTAGTATTCAGTATTTATATAGCAGTTACTGCTATTTCTTGGAATTTCTATCGGGGTGCTATGTAGAATACACAATGGTTATACACAGATACACTCTGATGCACTTTTTCCAACAATGAATTTATTATCAGTCAGTGTATTTTTATCAGCCACTATAGGTCAAGAGCAAGCTAGAGCCGTGCTAAAATAGTACATGTCGAACTAAGAAACAAAACCCTCGCTATATTATGGGTTTAACTGCTGTCAATGGTATCCCAGCAATTTAGGTTATGGTAGATTAGTTCAAACAAATATTTTTTTTCTTTAAGATTTTTTAAAATATAATATCAACGAGGAAGATTTATGCTTACCAACGTTAGTCAGCATTTTAAATGTTGAGGGTAATATTTAGGCTCTGGGTTTAATAACTCATCGTAACAAGCTAATATAAGTAACATCAAACGTCATATATTTCAGGACTTATTACATTTGATACTTTTCCAAACATATCTTAGTTCATTAGTAGGTTAAGTAAATATAATGCAACATTTAAACGTGATCTAAAAAGAAAATATGCTAGACTTAGTGAGTTAAAGCCATTTAAGGACACAACAGGCCCTTATGAATGGACAAATTTGTCAATAAATATTATGAAACAACAAGAACCTACAATTTAAAACAATATTTAAAATTTTTTGTTCAAGGAACTGTTATATATGTGTTATATGTATATATGTTATATATACTTATATCTTGTGACTAGAATTGTCATATGCAGCCCAATTTCAAATTTAAACAAATTTAAACTAGTTTAGTTTATCTGTACCACAGCCTTAGCATGTTGATAGTTACTAAAGTGATAGTGACTGTAGCTTCTGGATTAATAAATAATGCAAATTGTCTGATTTAGCAGTTTACACACCACAGCGTTACTGTCTTATCACTGCAACAACAGACAGATATTTAGCCTATATTATATATTTTATTGTGGCTATACTAATTAGAACACTACTAAAAATAGACAACATGAGTGACTGTATTAATAACATTTTAACACATTTTGAAACATACAAAGAGTATATATCTAAATTATTTATTTGTAAATTAAGCTACTCAAAATAGTTAGACACTTCTTGGTTAGTAAATGGTAGACGTGAAAGCACATTTATTGAATGAATGCAGATTGTATTATATGTAATTAAAGGGAAACAGACCATTCCTATAAAATGAAATAAAAAAACAAAACGTTTCTAAAACAAAATAATAGAAACAATAAAACTAAATTGTTGCTTTAGGTAAATTTCGTATTCTTTCCCCAGTTATTCGGCTTACTTTGTGCGTTGCTTTTTCCCTTGAACAGCCGTTGGAGGGGTTTTGTGGCTTTGAGTAGTTTGGAGCTGAAAGGGAAGAGGAGGGGGCTTTTGTCCGATTTGATCCCCTAACTATTTGAGGGGCTCAGATTGGTGTGAAAGGGACGAGAAGGTCACTCGAAATCGCCTTTTATCCGCTGCCGTTTTCTCTATGGATCAGCAACTTTCAATGGACATCATCTAATCGCTCTTAATGGAAAGCATAGTCGTAAGAGATGGCGAAAATATCTAAAACTACACCACACTTAAGACTAGGTTATTTAGAAGTTACCACACCGCTGTTAAATTTCGGATTTAGCAATTCAAAAAAGAGTAGAATTAAGGGCAGAAAGTTTAACCATTTCTAATTGGTGATTGGGCTTTTTAGAAAATACACAACACTACACAAGCATTTTTTTTTTATCTAATCTTTTTTAGTGATTAAAATGTTTTAAAAAAATTATTTAAAAAACGCTCATAAGAACGATAAACTAAATGCACTTTAATATTTAGTTTCCTGTTGATGTTATTTTAGGAAGTCAGAATGGCATCGTGATATTTTGTTTTGCGTTATTATTATTATTATTATTATTATTATTATTATTATTATTATTATTATTATTATTATTATTATAGCTGTTGTTGTTAACTTGTGACAGCAGCGTATAGAGAAGGACGTTCACTTTTTTTGCTGGTGGTAATGGCTTTATTACGCTCAAACCATCATCTATTTAGAGCACATGTGCTAATTGCGTTGGACATTCTCTGAGACCGAGATCATAAATTCGCTCAGAGTTAAAACAAGCCTGGACCCATAGCAAATTAGGCTATCTGACACCTCTGAGGTTCACTGAAAAAGCAACAAAACACGAGACAAACGAGTAACAGACCATACACACGAATATTGGTTGCATTTCAAAGTTTAAACTCGGTCTAAGTTGGGAACAAGACGTCCAGAGTCATATATAACATTTTGTATATGGTAGACTGGATAAAAAATCGTTTCTAGATGAAAGTATAGTATAAAGTGAATCATCGATCATTCATTGGCTTGTATGTCGGTGTTATGAAGCGGAAACATGTAATGAAACACATTTCTAATATATTCAATTAACATGTAATTACGTATTCGTCTTACTTTCTAAAACTCGTCCAAATTTCCATCACTCGTGTATGATTGTTATTTTATTATTATTTTTACTTGAGAATTTTGAGGCTGTTCATTTACAAACTCGTGTAGTTCACACATTATAGCTTATTGATCAGTTTAAACGGCTGTGTGTGAGAAAGGGCTAGATAATAAAGGATTGCCCTGAGATTTCTCTGGTCTGAGTCAGCGCATATCTCCATGATGGTGGACTTAAACCAACACTCAGCAGGCGCTTAATTGGAAGTTGGTCTGCCCGAGCCATCACTCATTTCTGAAGAAAAAAAAGAACAAGAAATGAGCAGTTTGGGTAGTGAAAGAAAGTTATACTTTTATAGAAGAGAACACAATTATTTATTATATTACTTCAATCTGTATATACACTTAAAAATAATAATATTAAATCACAATTAACATCCACAGGTGCTTTGATGAGATGTAAAGTACATTTTTGAAATGATTGGACACACACACACACACACACACACACCCACACACCCACACACACACACACACACACACACACACACACACACACGGTTGGTATTTTGATGTCTTTCCATTGAAACAATGATTACTGTAACATATTATGGCTATGCCTACACCTAACCCCAGAAAACAATCTTTATAAATACTTTTGATTCTTACAATGATATATAAACTTCTTGACCATCTTGACCCCCACATATTAGTTTGCCTTTCTGTCATTGTGGGGACTTTTCACTAACATAATAATACTGCAGTTAATGACTTCAGTAATGCTACAATACCTACACCTAACCCACTCCTTGTGGGACCAGAGAAATACCCCACACAACATGTCAGATCTTTCTAGCCTTATGACCACTTGTGCCTCACTCGCTCACTTACTCACACACACACACACACACACACACACTCACACACACTCGCACACACTCGCGCGCGCACACGCGCGCGCACACACACACACACACACACACACACACACACACACACACACACACACACACACACACACACAC
>JAVSBV010000079.1:4228698-4244537 GCA_033117975.1 Parotocinclus spilosoma | reverse complement strand
TCTCTCTCTCTCTCTCTCTCTCACACACACACACACACACACACACACACACACACACACACACACACACACACACGCCTTAGTAAAGGTATGTTTTGGGGGATTTTTAGTAACACAATGCATGTAGCTTATTACTTCTACACCTGAAACTGCCCCTATCCCTAACCTTAATCCTAACCAAATAGAACAGTTTATGGGTAACACAATGATATCTACACTTGGCTCACATAAACAGATGTAAGAGTTAACATCAGGTGACCTTACTAGTTTTGCATATTACCCTACACTATTTACATAAAGGCAAACCTGAACATGTGAGTTAAGTAGTACATATAAATAAGGCTTTTCCATTTACTTTGAGACTTCAGCACTCTATAAGCATGTGCACTAGTTCAGTATGTTAATAAGATTTATACCAAAGGATTGGCCTACATATTAATTCCTTCAATCTTCCAATATCCGTTTAGGATTGTTTTAAACTTTTTCACATTCTGCCATTGCAAACTTATAAACACTTGCATCTCCAAATCAAAGCTGATACAGGAAACTTAACCTCAGATTAATTCTCACTCTCCTTCCATTCAAAGATTGATTTGCCATCCATCTACTGAAAGCACTGTGGACTGACAATTTTCTCTCAGCAATCCAGTGATCCCCATTTTCCTCTGATATACCAAAGTCCTTCAGCTCTGATGCTGTGGGAGGATTAAGTAATCTCAAGCATGATACTGCTAGCCACTGGCTTCTCTCTCCAGGCTGCTGTTGTCAAGTGCCGTGTTCCTCTCGGGGAAAACAATGGTTCTCAGGGGTTCTTACATCCTTAAGTGGCTCCAGAAAAGGTTAGTGGTCAGGTAATTGTCCAGCTCTGGTTGGGCTTATCTTAATCATGGTGCTTGAACTCCAGCCCAAATCTCTGTTATGAAGCTAGTATTGCTTAAGGGAGGGGCAACTAGGTGAGGGTATTGTTGTTCTTTCCCCCCTTCTTTTTTTCTAGCCTTGAGTGTTGAAATAGTCTGTCCGTGATTCACTAAGGGAAGGAAAATATGGCAATTACCTGCAGTATCTTCTACAACTTCTGTTGGGAAAATGCTAGGGGTGAAAAACAATTTGATTGGAACAGGAAATTTAATGGGGTACAAGAGAAACAAGCACAGTGTGGCTGCCTCAGTTCGTCATGGCTTGTTATGTACTTCTTTGGTGCAGTGTAAAGAAGAGCTGCTTGGGTGGAACTCAAGCTTTCACTGCTAAAGATGCTCATTTTTTTAAAGACGTTTTAAAATCATACGTTGTGGATCATCATTGAAATGAACCAAGACACTTTGCGAGAGGCTATAAATTCTCTGGCACATTAGTTATTAAACATATAGTTATTAACATTTAATTTGCGTGACTATATTTACATGGAGTGTGCAAACAGTTTTATGTAGGCACATATATTGCTGTCTTTGTTGCCGTAGGTTTTTATTATTGGTTCATTAATTTGTAGGATGAGTGAGAGTAGTTTACATGGCTTACTTGCTTTAATTTGATTTTTAAACGCTACAACTGCCCCTAGCTGTAAACTCAATTGTTTTTAATTTGTTAGACAGCTTGAAACTTAATAATTTGCAGTTATCAGATAATTTTTTCGAATAATATGTAACAAAACCTCCTGCTTATTGATTAAAAAAAAACAAAAAAACCCAAACATTACAGTTCATTTAAATGTAGTCCAGAGATTGCCAACTAGGTGATCTAGCTTGGGATGCTATTCACTTTGGTCTGCCTGTGTCAAAGGTTAAAACAGAGCTATAAAAATTGGCATCGATAGCCCTGATATGCAGACCCTTACTGTACAGAGCTGTACGTCAAACATGTTATCTCAACCAGCACTTATGCATGGTTTGACCTAGGGGCCAAAAGGTTAGTGTACAGACTCCATCTCTCATCTAACCCATCCCTTCTGATGTTCCTTTGATTGCCGCCATGGCAATTATTAAAGTATATTTTAGCGAGGTCTAATGGACTTTGGGCAAGGAGCAAACCCTTTATATTGGGCCAAAGTCAAAGGTTAGCAAGGCTATAAGGACTGAAATGAAATACAAGGGTTAAATCCATATAGAATAGAAAAGCCCATATTGCAAGCAAGTCAGCATACATCTGACACAACCACATATCTGAACTATGCAACTATGGGTAAATTATTATTGATTAAAGGTGTGCATGTACAATATCCAAGTAACCTGAGATTGCCCATGAGTTTAATTGCTTTTAATTATGAATAGCCCATGGCAGGTGGGTCATACTGCATTTAGTATGGGCTAACATTATTGCTTAATTTAAAGGCTAAAGTGGAACTACGTGGTGCCAGACAGTGGATGAAAACATGAGCCCCATTTATGCAGCCCAGCAGGGATGATTTATGAGGGGAGATAAAAGGAGTGATGGGTGGAAAATGCTCTCTTTTTTCAAATGCCATCAGCTTCTGTAAATTCACTGCTTAGTTATTCCATATCCATCACACTGTCACAGGGAATCTTCACTCTATGCCTTTTGATTCTATTACCAACAACAGTATATGACTGGCACTGGCAAGGTTGCTCTAAGAAAATATCACACCTTTTAAAGAAGATATTGTTTTTTGTATGTGAAAGCGTCACGCAGGTTTGGGGCATGCTGTGCAGTGTGCTCATGTTGATACTGAAAAATAGTGAAAACTATTTAGATATTGGTTTGTACAAAGCAGAAGTATAGGAGGATTTTCTTTTGTCAACCTATTAAAATCTAAATACACTTTAGTTCTCTGTGTAAAATAAAGCAATGCTAAAATAACAGACTCAGAATAGACTCAAAACATCATTTTTTTCCCGAGCAGCCGGATAAGAGGGAAACTAAATCCATTCCAGTCATCACGTATACCTGGCCAAATAGTAAATTAAACCATTGCATACTTTGTGTGTGTAAAACACTTCACCAGATTTTTCACTGAATAGCATCCACGCTTTGGGATTTTACAGTAAAAACCAAGGCAGTTCTTACATCCTGGCCAAAAATGGCCTTGGTGTTGCATTTGAAACTGGGATGCTTTGTCACTGAACAGCAAGGCCAAGAACATTTGTGAGACTTTCACCCTTAAATCTGAAAACCATTCTACTGCAGAATCCGTCTGTAATGGCACCCTGGTGGCTTAAACCTTGGCTGCAGAAAAAAAGGACGAGAAATCCTTGTTTGAACTGCTGGCCAGGAAGGAAACATGGTCTAGTGCAGCACTTTTTTAAACCCAAGTCATAAGAGCCTATTTTCCTTCCCTTCAATAGTAATAAATATGTTTTCTCTTTTTATTCCGCTGTTATTTTTGTCTAGGCATGGATCAAATAGTGGCGATGAAGAAAACACAATACATACAGTAGTACCCTTTTACTTGTCTTTCAGTGACAAAACTAACAGTCAACAAATTGTACTTTACACACACTGTTTCACTCACTATCTATTCATGGTGGCATGCCCTACTGTCATATTAATCTCTATTTATATATAACATGGGGCATTTGAACCACATCATCCTCCATTGGGAGAATACATACTCAGCTAGCACAGACACCACAAATCATCATCTACCTAGACAGAAACAGCATCACCATGGTCCTTTATCATATGAAATAGTCAAGTGGGAACCACCTAACAGGCTCCCATGCAAGTACTTTCAATATATTTATTTTGTTTGTCTTCACAATCATATATCAGTACACTCCATGTTTTGTCTAGGCCTGCTTTAACGTAAAGATTGATGCATTTTATCTGTGTGTATTTACTAGAGAGAGATATTTTATCTCTGGTATGGATCCCTCCTTCTGTACCCACACACTCACTCACGGCTGGTTGGAGACAGAGATTTACACCGGCTCAAGGTTTGTACCAGCTCCACAAAAGCTCTATGGTAAAATATGAATTCATCAATAGGTGTGCAATCAATGGTGCAAGCCGTAATTATTATGGCCTCTTGTATCAATAAAGCTGTCATGCCTGCTTCTTTGCCCAGAAGCAAGGTGAATACAATGTTGAAATATATGGAGTAACAGAAATGTACAGCTAAGCACAGAAAATAAACTATATTTGCACTGTTTTAAAATGGGCATTAGTTTACAGTTGTTCAACTAATCTTATACAGCTTTTTGTCAAGTTTCTGAATTAATGAACAAATAAATACTCAGCTAAAGTAGATATAAACTGCATTACAGAGGTGCACAACGTATACTCGCATCTACATACAGTAAAAGCTGTACGGTACACATACATATACATACACACACAAAGTCCAGTCTGGCACAAGATGGGTCTTGCTAATAACACTTAAGATCTCAGTGCAGTGAAAGTAAGCTTTTATTACCACCCATCATTCATGTAACATCCTGCAGTATTTGTGATTACAGTCAAAGTGATAACTAACTATACAATATGACCGGGCTTTGGCATCTACACATTAACTATTAACTCTTTCCCACCTCCTCGGCTAAATCAGCAAGGCCACCAAGGAGTTAAACTTTTATTTATTGACCCTCAGGAAGATCAATGAACAGAGAGACCAAGATGAGCATGTACACTCACTTTATTAGGTACACCTCCTTGTTTCTTCACTCAGTCAATTTGATCAGTTCCACTTACCATATAGATGTAAGTACATAAACAAGAAGGTGTACCTAATAAAATGACCAATGAGTGTATACCCCTTTCCCATCAGTCAAAGTTTTTAAAGTAATAAGACTGTTGATTATTTCAGGCAATGCTTGACTTGAGCACTACATCATAAGACTGATATAAAGACTTCATGGCAAATGTCATGCTGTCATGGCAGCTGATGTCAGGGTGTTACATCACTGTACTCTAAAAGTACGATGCTCTAGAACTCTACAGTTTTCAAGTGAACATAATAAAATAAAATAATGTAGCTTATAATAATAATCCAGTATAATACACATAGAAGCTGTGTATTGTATCATAAGTTAAGCCAAGATCATGGCAACGTTGAAAATGACAATACTTTTAAAAAGTTAAAGTGATATATATATATATATGACAAAATGCACATGCTACTATGACTTCTATAAACAAGTTTTGTTTGAACTTATATGAATATTGCATTTCACAATATTTCTTGCAGTATGAAAAAATAATACTTATACCTTACCCAACTCAATATATACAATAAAACGTGTTGTAATATATCATATAAGGTGTTTATCAGTTGTCACAGAGGACATCTGTCATTAAAACATGCTATGTAATGCATAATCCTTAAATATGACAGCTTTTATTGGTAACCTCACACTATCACCGAACATAAACTCATAACCCATGTCATATGACACATTTTCATGACTCTAAACCAGCAGCAGTTTGGCGCTTTAACCTAACAGACTTGTCTGGAGTCAAAATGTGTTGAAAAGTTCCAGATGAGTCACTAACACTAGCACCTAGTGTGCAGAAATAGCAAAATTGAATTGCCAAAGTGATGTGGCTTCATATTACACTAGGAACGTGAAAGAGTTTGAAAAGCATTATTACAAAAAACAAGGCATAATCAAACCAACCAGCATCTTCACATTCATGTTATGTTTGCAGTAGCTAAAACATAGATTTGATAATACTGTAAGTTAAAAATAAATAACTAGATCAGCACTTTGGAATCTAGCAAACCAGTATAGTATTTTTTGGCATGTTTGAGGTTAGGTTGTGGCTCCTCATCCCTCTTCTGCAAAAATAAAATTGTATTTCACCCAGATGCAAGCATGTTTGCACAAAAAATCCCCACATATCATCGATTCCCTGTGAATCAGTTTCTCACAGAGCTGTGTGCATTAAGGTATACACATGGGGGTGATTGAGGAAGGGAGTCTTCAAACAGAGCTACAGCTTAGTGTGAAATGACTTACAAGGGATCCAGAGCTGTTCCGAAGCATGACTCAGAGTGATAGGCCTATACCTTGGACACTTCACATTCACAGTGGTAGAACTCTAAAACATAAAAGAAAGTTCACAAAGGTGGCTACAACTGAGATGTTTTTGTAGGAAGATCCACTGAATTAGAAAGTCAGTTTACTATGTAGGTCTACAGTTTGCATTGGAGACTTGAAACCAAAGCAGACATGCCTGATGAGATGCTGGAGGACTTGTGATGCTTCAGTTTGAAGCATGGCCTTTCAGTTTGACCCTGGTAATGTGAATGTAGTCTATCATATGTGGTCCAGGATTAGATGCATATCCGATATTAGTATATGCAACCTGAATGAGAATGCTGAAATCAAAATTAAAACCATTCGAACTTGCCATTCACCATAAATGTTCGCTGAGGAGAAAGGAAACTGGGAGCAGCAAGGGAGATTTTCAGTGGCGGGCTAGCGAATGTACAGACCTCAAGCATTTTTGGGTTCTGTCTATGTGCAAACAAAATTAGAAGGCAAACTGCTCTGTGTCAGAGGAAATTACTGAAGAAATTGCCTAACACATTCACAGGAGTACATGGCTGCAGCGACAAAAAGAAGATAAAAAGAATAAAAGCATGAAGAAACGAAGGATAAATAAAAGTTGGAACAAACCAAGAATGGAAACCAAAAAAATACCCATGGCTGAGTTTGTTTGTTTGTGTATTTGGCTCCTTTAAGGGCGCTATCAGCATCAACGGCCATTTTCATCTATACACAAGTTTATCTCATAGTCATATATACACACAATGCCAATTTACAGTAATCCATTAACCTAACATGAATGTCTGTAGACTGTGGGAGGAAACCGGAGTTCTCAGAGTGAACGCACCATGAGAGAAGTGACTGTTACTGTTGATTCCATTTTGATTGTTTTTATCTTGCCAAGGGGGTCCTGTAAAGCATTGCTCTATTGTGCATGCGAGTCAGTTTCGGGGCATGAACTGTTCAAACAATTGTCTGATACAGCTCACATTAAAAAGATGTAAAGAACAACACAAAAAAAAAAAAAATCAGATTTGGTGACTGTGTATACTCACCCATAACTAGTATCTGCCTATAGCATGCTGACAACTTTTCTAATACCCAGTGAGGCATATTAATGTACAGCCTGCAAAAAGGCTCTCAGCATTCAATTACAAAAATAAAGAAATAAATAAAAAATGGAGTGTTCCAGGACTGTATTGTGGGTGGTTCTCTGCAGTATTTTTCTTCTAGTGTTAGAGATTTAAGGCTGAGAACTCTTACAAAACTGGAATACAATCTAGATATGCATGGACTGTAGGAATTTCTTGCTGATAGAATTGGTTATTTAATAGGTAAGTCTTCAAATGACTACCCCAAACTCATCACCACAGAACTTCTCACACTGAAGGTGTTAGCTGCCTTCACCTCCGTACCTGTCCGTTGTCTTCCAAAGCCACTGCAGCTGGATGGTGTCTGCATGTAGGAAGCGATCTGTCGGTGTTAAGATCTCCAGGCTACAACCCACGCAGACAGCCAAAGGCCTACTTGCTTCTGTCTCCTCCTCCCCTGAGATTTCCTCTAACGTGATTGATGAGAAGCCATTTCCGTGCTTCTCCTTCTCAGACAGCGCCCGGCTCCCCTCTGCTGCCATAGCATGCGAAGAGCTCTCTCAGAGGAGAATGCTTTTCTTCATGCCATCAAATGGAGCGTCCCAGCATGGAACAAAGCCAGTCACTGGTGTGGGTGAGTGGAGAGCAGACTAGCCCACCTGTGCGAGCCTGGGGGCTAAAGAAGGTTTGTACAATGCGTGTTACATGCATTAGCCTTCTTTCCATTCTCAGCCTTTTTCATGTATGGATGTATGGTGTCAAGCAGAATGACAGACAGCTATTTGGTCATTGGGCATATGGAGAAAATGAAGACTTAGCCACGTTTTACACACATTCTGAACAATCATGCACATGCACACAAATATGTGACATTATCATTATCAGCATTTTTCTTTAGTGGTAAATGAGAATTGATGGAGAATATAGATTAAGCTAACACATATTTTACCCAACAGGTAAAATAACCATTTTTTACCACACCCAACATGTATAGATTCACCAATCACTTTATTAGCTACACCTCTTTGTTTCTACACTCATTGTCAATTTTCAGTTCCTCATCATCAATTCCTCATATCATATTTACAGCTCACAAATATAAGGTTAGTAATTTTAGTGATCAGTGTAGTTGCACTAAGTAGTTTTATAATTATAGACTGTAGCTCATTTGATTCTGTACCTACTTTCTCAGTCTCCTTTACTCTGCTCTCTAATGGTCAGGACCCCCACAGATTAGGTACGTATTATGGATGTAGTTGCAAATCATTCTTCGTACTGCAGCAACACTGTCTGGTGGTGGTGTGTTAGTGTGTGTTGGACTGGTATGAGAGGATCAGACACAGCAGTGCTGCTGGAGTTACAGACCTTAGTGTAACTTCTGTACTGATAATAATCCACTAACCAAAAAATGTCCAACCACCAACATCCTGTAGCATCGATGGATGATTATAGGATGAATAACACAAACTATGCAACTACAAGATGAAACAATGTGGTAGATGTGTCTAATAGAGTGCGCAGTGAGTGAACACAGTGTTTGAAAACCATACCAACACCGCTGCATCTGATTCACTCGTATCAGCACAACACACACTAGCACACCACCATCACATCAGTGTTGCTGTAGTGCTGAGAATGGTCCGCCACTACATCCACAATAAGTAACATCAAAGTCTAAACCAAATACAAAATCCACCACCAAACAGTAATTGATCTGTTGTGGTCCTGTGGGGGTCCTGACCATTAAAATTCAATCCTCTAAAAAATCTTGTTTGAGTCCAGTAAGCTGAGACCACAACAGAATATGCCTTTATATATATTATTGTACTTTATTTTATATATATATATATATTGAATCATATCAGGAAAACAATTTAAATGAAAATAAACAATATTTTAATAGAAACTTTTGTGCAAAAAGTATTTGTTTATGTTCTAGTTCTTTCCTGAATTGACAGCAGTCACTTGAGCTGGCATGTATTCCACAAGTTTATGCAAAATCTGATGAGACAAGTTATCCCAGTATGATTTCCCAGTATTCCAAAGCACATCTTGTGATGTACCTTCAAGTATCCCCATAATGCTGGATGGAATTTAGGTCATTGGGACATATTAAATAATAATACATTCTGCAACATATGAATTTTTGCTGATTGTGATTTCTAATGAAAAACCTTTTAGCAAAATTGAGAAAAATGCAAAATAGAACATTATCATTAGTGGTATCAGACTTTTGGTCCCTGCTGTATGTGTTTCAAATAAATGTTTATTAAATGCCCCAACCAGTGCTCTTAGTTCATCTGTAATTAAATGAGTTTTGAATAGACAGGGGAACAGATTGTAATGATTGTTTGCAGTAATCACACATATACTGATAAAGTAGACAAAGTTAAATACTACGTATTCCTTGGGTTAGCTGTATGGAAGGTGTTCTAAACACCTACAGCAGATTAATTTACAGCATTCATTCAACACGACTATGCCTTTAGCTATTCACACATTTAATAAACCGACACACTAAAGTACTGCGAAGGTAGACTCGTACAAATTTTATTTTTAAATTTCTTCATGAATCCCTGAACACTGGTGTTCGAGTCAGCTGAGATGCTGATGCAAAACAGTGGGAAAGAAACGCCTGAGCCATATTGCATCACAGCACTTGACCCCATTTAAAAACTTGATACCAATTAAGTAGGATTTTGTAAATAATTCAGCAAGCCTCCTCTCCCTCACTCACGCCTGCACTCTGACTGGAAAGAGACTGGCTAATGAACCACTCTCTCTAGGGAAGGACGAGCAGATCCTTTGGCCCATTTCATCCGAATATTGCTGTCGGCATGCGGGGTTGTTTTGAGTAGGTTTGCATGTATTGGATTATTGGAACTCAGTTGGGTTGTGTCAAAAATCTTTCCACCGCAGAGTGATGAAATGAGAGAGGTGCATAAGTTGGCAGAACATCAAAAACGCAAGACCCTCTGGTATAAGGACAGGGGAAGGATTAGTCAGGAAAAGGATTGAAAGAAATCACTTGACGGTCAGACAGTGTGAGAAATGGATGCAAAGATGGAGCGATAGAATGATGTGTGCAGAGGGAGGGAAAATGGAAGGGATCATTAAACTAAGAGATGCAGTTTATTTTCTCAGAGGCTCAAAGAGAGAGAAACGCCATTTTTTAGCTTAAGCTCTAGCAGTGGGGGACAGTAGCTGTCTTCTTTCATGCAAGTTTCAGTTTCTGTGAAATCAGATTGTGTATTTCACAGGCTGCCAAAGAAAATACACACATCATCCAAAAGGCCTAGCTCCTTTAACCACTGGGAGTGTGTATTTTAGTTCTTCTTCTTATCTTGGGTTCAATGGTAGACCAGTGGCTGATCTCTTCCTCTCTCTTACCATTTCAGTCTCTGTGTCTCTCATCACATTGACCATACGTATCGATCCACACAAATTGATCTCATGATCAATGCCCTATTAAAGGTATCATTGTGTGATAAAGCACAATGACCACAGGTAGTGCCCAGTTGTCTAACCTATGGTTTATCTGTTCATCCTCATTATGGGTGGTATTATTATGGTGTTTAATAATGTAGTAAAATTAACATAGGGACTGACTGTATGGTTGAAGTAAGCATAAGTACCTGCTGCACATGAAACACTTTATGATGACAACTGTAAGTTATATTGATCTGAATCCTAGCCACCCTCTATGGCTCTTGTCGTATCCTGAACCACAAACATGCACAAAGGGCAGGCTAGATTCAATAACGGAGGGTTAATTAACATTCAGAGTATGATTTTTAATGCTGTTTAAACAACAGTAAGGTCAGAGAAATTAAAGAGAGAAAAATGCTGTTAGTTTACAACATACATTAAACAATAAAGCAAACATTGTGCTTTAGTTAGTTTGTATATTTCACAAGGTAAATAAATTATTATTACATCTTGTACTAATTTTAGAGACAAATATGTGTTCGCAGATTTGATAGCACCTGGTTTTTGCAAATTCAATTTGAATGGTGAACAAGGAAGGCTTATGGGTATTGGGATTTCCTTAACTCTGACTTTGAACTCTAACTACAGCTTTGAACTGCTTACTAATAAGGAAGCCACATTTTGTTGTTTTTAAGTTACTCACACTAATGCTACTTATTTTAAAATGGTTTACTTCTGTTGTCTCCTCGGAGGACAGTATGTGGGCGGGGTTTTAAAAAAAATCTCCAACCTTTCCCGATGTTTACCATATTCTAGGTTTCCTCAGTTATGTCTTCCTGTTTTGTCTCTCCACCCCCACCCTTTGTTATATTGTATGTTCGGACGGGTTGATGGTTCCGATTTCACTGTATATTGTACCTGCTACAATGTATATGTGACAATAAACTTGACTTGACTTGACTTAACCTGATAATATTTTGACCCAAGTATGCATCCAATTTGAGACATATATGTTAAAATAAATTCATAAATAAATAAACTATTTATAAGTATATGTACAGGTGCACAAATATAAAATAGCCACCTACACGACTACCTACACTTGGACTTATAACTTTAGAATTCAGACTCAAAACCTTCACACATATAACATAAAGGTCTCAATCCTTGCTATTCCCGCATCAACAGCAGAAAGAACAACCTCTCATTACTCCCCAAAACATCATATTAGAACAAGAAATAAATAGCTCGTTCACTTAGTTCATCAAAACAATTAATCATCAATGAACAATTTTCAGACTTCTCAAAACAACAAACGGACACTGCAATCATTCATGTTCTGCTTTAATCATGGTCAGTCTGCATCAATATTTCTCCTATAGGTAAAGACTAAAATGTACAGAAGCCAGCTATTATTAAAAATAGTAGGACACAACACAATGATCTGAGGGGTTAAAACACAGGTCAACATTTGATCATTCATTGTGGATTAAATCAATAAGCTCATAAAGCTTGTCTTTTGAGACCCAGAAGAAGTATTTTCTTTACTGAGATAATTATATTTCTCATTATGTGATGCATCTAGGACTTTAAGAATTCCAATGGCAGGCTCAATAATTAGAAATCAAAATCTGATTGAGTAATTTATCTGCCATTTCTGAAATATGCTGAAGCTTAAATGGGCTTGTAATACCTTATTGAAGGTTTCTAACATTCTAACCCCATCAGGGTGCTAGGTTCACCTTATTGAAATATTTGGATGTATATAACTGTTTTTTATCCATTTCACTTCCATATATACATGAACAATAAGAGCATTTCAATAGATGTTCAAATACAACAATGTGTAATTATATATAATACAATGGCTGTGTACAGGTATATGTAATACACTGGCTTACCATTGTGAAATATTGCTGAATATTAAACAAACAAACAAACAACAACAACAAAAAAACACTGGCACACTAGAATAATTTTTCTACTGGACACTGTAGAGCGACAGTATTTAGCAGTACTATGATAGAAATTGTTTGCAAAAATGTCTTCCTTCTTTTCAAACGTCCCATATAATGTAATACTATAATAATAATAATACTTTCTATTGCAAACTGTAAACATATAAAGTAGACTAACAATAATTTAGAATATATTGGTTATATGGTTATATAATGAGAATTGGAATGGCAGTACCCCTCAGATACCACTCTGTTATATAAAAAAGCAAAACAAAACCTTTCCAATACTATGACCAGTGTCTCTGACCTTTATTGGCAAATATTTTCTTTGTTTTCCTCTATTACATTTGAGTAACGTTGATCTGATTTGGGGCCAATTAGTGTTTTGTTGGCTGTGACAGTCTCAATTTGTACTTTGCTTATAAATGTGCGGTTACAACAAGCAGAAATTCCCTCAAACACAGCTCTCTTTTCCCCCTCTCTCACTCCCCACAAGACAAGTAGGTTAACTAACCACAGTGTGTGTATGTGTGCATTAGCCACCTTTCACCCTTCTCCTTTCTCCTGACACAGGTAATAAAAATAAACAACAGCCTTAGCTGTTCCTAGTCTACTTTGTAGAAGGATGTGTGTGTGTGTGTGTGTGTGTGTGCGCGCTGTCACCAATTTGTGTTGTGTTTTGGCTGGCCGGTTGACAGAATGGCTGCTTGATAAACAAAGAAGAGGAGCTTCGATTTTCCATCCAGAAGCATTTGAAAACACATGGGTCTTTTAGCGAGAGACTAGTCAGCGAGAGAACGGCTCTCACTGGAGGACTGATGGAGAGGTGCCTGAGAGACATAAACAGAGAGAGACAGAAGAAGAAGAGTGGGTAACAAGATGGCCAGTGATGAAAGGCACTGTGAGCTATTTTTGGGTCATCACTGAAGGAGAAACAAGAGCACACATTTGCAGAACCCTATCCAGAGTGACTTACAATTGATCCGAGCAGTTAAAGTTAAGGGCCTTGCTCAAGGGTTCAAAAATGACTGCTTGACAGAAAACTCACAACCCTCTGATTTGTGTTTTTAACTTTAATCACATAGCTGCCAGTATTATAGTACTATGAAAAACAACTGCTCTGTCATGAAATTACCAAATGAATAGAGAAACAAATGTGACTTGTCATCAAAAATTGACACTGATGAAGGATGACCAACATAAATGTTGCATGGAATAAATGTATCTGCAGTTTATAATTGTAACAACAAGATCAGTTATTGTATACCTATATAAGCTCACCACACTAAAATGCGTTTTTACGGTGGTTGTGACTTCAGCAGTGGCTTCTGCAGATGTCATTGCACTAGGATGATTGGGCTATAAATACCTGCAGGGTTTAAAATGTACAGATAAAAAAAAAAACAGTACAGCACAGCAAATGTCTCGTTCGATGTGTAGAACATCACAATGAAGATGTTAATGCTTGGCAAATAGGAATGATTGCATTTTGGCCATAATGTAAAATAAATCTTTTACTGATGGATCTGCACTTGTATTGAAGCATATGGTCATATGGGTCTACCAGCAGTGGCAAAAACCCCAGTCTAGGGTCTCAACCCTTGCACATTTTGGTGGCATGCAAGGAGGGAGGGAGTTACGGTTCTTTCATGTGACCTGAGTAAAGGTCCCTTTTGGGCATCTGTGGCGCATTCTCAAACGGAAGGTGGAGGAACACAATGTCTCTAACATCCACCAGCTGTGTGATGTCAATCATGGAGGAGTGAAAGAGGATTCCAGTGGTGCGGTACTGGAAAATAATGAAGGCCACGCAAAATATTGACACTTTGGTCACAATTTGGCCATTTTTACATTTAGGGGTGTACTCATTTTTGTTTCCAGCGGTTTAGACATTAAGGGCACAGCAAATTTACACTATCATACAAGCTGTAGAATGACTACTTTATATTACTTCTTTATATTACCTACTACTTTATATTAACTTATTTTGTATTCAAGTGCCACATCTTCAGTGTTGTCTCATGAAAATATACGAGGCGTGTACTCACTTTGTTAGGTACTGTATGTTTCTGCAAAAACGATCGGAAGTAATCATAGAAGAAGAAGTAATCATAAACATAATTCCACATGAATGGATTATTTCATGCTGTGATTGGGTTCAGTATGGCATTACACACACACACTTGCTAATACTCGGCTAAAATGTAACATGTGCCATCATGCCTCTCACTAACTATCAGGACTTAAAAGGCCCACAGGCACGGCGGTGTGTCAAAATGAGAGCAGGGGTGCTGAACTGTCCCTCTCCATGAGCAGCGTTAAGGAGATCAGGTTGCCAAGTGTGCTTTCAAAAGCCCTCTATGCCTTCACTGGGAAGAGGAAGAATTTCTCAGCTAAGCGCAGGTGATCAAACGGACTGTGCTATACATGTGTACAGTCGGGACACTTAGGCTAATAGGATTGGGAGCCCCAGGTGAGAGAAGGAGTCAGTCAGTGCTAATGATTAGCACACAGGTACCTGAGAGTTATGACAGAGCACAGAGGGGGGAGCCTGACTGCCACGACTTCAAAATTCCTCTGTGTCTTGCGAAGAAATAAGTTGCAAATTATCACCGCCTCAAAGAGGCAAGGTGTTTCATGCTACACGCCATAGTTAAATGGAAAGTTCTACACTTTTGCTCACTTTGGATAGAAATAGGAGAAGCTTTTGACTTCTGAATATGTTTTTCACAGGGAAACACTGGTGAATACACTCATTTTAACTCACTGAATTTGGTAATGTAAATGTCATGTCCTTAGCACGTAAACACTCAAAAAGTATGACTCATACCCCTGGAAACACTCACCATCAACTTGCTAAAGCATCAGCACTTCACAAGCCGGCACCTCTAACTGCTCCCTGACGGCAGTAGCTTGTGCGTGGGCACTTGGCAAATTGGTTTATATCGTGGCTGCCTTTTTTCCGAGGTCAAATCCAGGAAAAGTGTAATGAGCTTACCCTGCTGGGCTCTCTACTGTTACGTAAGCTGCTCCCGCTCGGCCTTGCTTGCCCCAAAACAAGGGAATTGTCCACACACGCTGCTCCTTCAAAGGGCAGCCAGCTTTACGTAAGAGCCATACCTGAGCAAGCCAAGCCATCAATACACAACCTATGCCACTCCTGCCATGCCACTAAAGAGCACAATGGAAAGGCTGAATAATTGATATTGGTGTTAGAAGTGATTTGGAAAATAGGAGGATGAGGTAGAGCTCTATTAGGCAGAACTGGAATGTTAGACTTTCTACCAAAACCTATCCATCTGCATGATAAACAGCCTTCTAGGTAGGTGCAGTTTTAAACACACACACACAAACACACACACAAACACACACACACACACTCTCTCACACACACACACTCTCTCACACACACACACTCT
>JAVSBV010000079.1:4217225-4228598 GCA_033117975.1 Parotocinclus spilosoma | reverse complement strand
CACACACACACACACACACACACACACACACACACACACACACACACACACACACACACACACACACACACAGGTCTTCCATAAGACATGCTGCTGCCTCTAGCTTACTCCACTTGCTGGAGACACACATGCACAAAGTAATAGGTGTCCTAGGCATTAATGTGACTTAACCTACGAGGAAAGGCTGGATCAGGAGACCTTCTTGGTGAAAAAGATTCCAGGCACTTCTCTGCGATCCACTATAGACTGTGCCTCATACATAAGGAATGCACACATACACACCAAAAGCAACTGGAGATATGGATATGCTTAGGAAAGCTCTTACACATTTCCACATCTCTAAAACGTTTTTAGCATGTGTGAA
This sequence comes from Parotocinclus spilosoma, assembly GCA_033117975.1. NCBI lineage: Eukaryota > Metazoa > Chordata > Actinopteri > Siluriformes > Loricariidae > Parotocinclus > Parotocinclus spilosoma. The sequence goes on along the minus strand of JAVSBV010000079.1, from coordinate 4,228,234 downwards.
TTTAATTTAAATCTTCATATTCTTTGAATTAAAATGTAATGGTTTGCTTAGTTTGATTAATTAAACCAGGATAAGAGTTCAGTTGAAACAAAAGCACATCAGAATTGTATGTTTTTGCAGGCTGACTGGTGTAATACAGTGCAGTACCAGTTAGCCTCTGCCAGCAATTACAAACTTGTTTTTGCAAAACAAATTTAAAAGTATCAAATGCCAAGCCAGTTTCACATCTTTATGTTGATAATGCTACACAGACTGTGGTAGTACCAAAACTGGGAATACCCTAACTAATTTAGCCAGTACCAAAACTGGGGATTCCTAAACTATTTTAGCCAAATCTTCCTGTGAATTTCCAACTCACATATTCAAATATTGATGCACTGCTGCAGAGGTGCTAATTCTGTACATCTCCAGAGACTGTTCCAGTCACTGTTTGTATGGACTTTGGAATCTTATCCTGTTGCCTTTATTGGTTTCCTATATTACTGTCCAATAATGTTCCAATGGATGCCGGCAGGTGGATTTGTCTCTGTAATCATTGCTTAGATGTTGGTGAGTGGGAAGTGTAATATCTAATCTAACCAGTAAGTGTGGGGATTGATTACATATGTTACATAAATTATATACACTCTATGGTCACATTATTAGGTACACCATGCTATTACTGGGTTGGACCTTTTTTGCCTTGAGGGCCAGTTTGGCCATTCTCCTCTGACAAAGCCTGTCTATAGAACCAGCAAAAAATACCCTAATATGACCATAATATGTAGCACCAAACAAAAGTCACTTAAATCTTCCATATTCTGATGCTCGCTTTGAACTTCAGCACTTCATCCTGATCATGACTAGATTTTTTTTGTTGGTATCATTTATGTATTTTTAGATTGGATTACCATTTAATAGAAGCCCATCGTAACTGGGATACTGTCGTTTTAAACTATTTTATTTCAGCATAACTAGTCTATAAGGCTTGTAACTATAGATTTCTGAAATTTCCTTTAGTTCAAGTGTAACAGCTATTGTCTCATTCTTAGTGATTCTAGGCAACCTTTCTATGCAGCCTTTATTCAGCAATGTTGGGCAATGTACAATACTTACTGACCCTTGTATTTATAATCTGTACCCAAAGAGCAGAGTCACTTAGTCAGTTAGTTCAGGTTTCCATTTACTCTTCCCTGTTTCCTAACACTTAATGCACTAATCCACTTAAGTGGAAGGAGGACCAGGACTGCGTTATGCTACAATGCCAGTACAAGGAGGTCACTTCCTCACATCTGACATGTAATTCCCACCAGCTCACACGTGCAGGGAATATCCCCAACACTGGTGACTTCCTCAAGAAATAAGCAGAGACATACTCACCCTGATTAAATCCACTTACCCAGAACTCATGATTATGGCATTAAAGAAGGCCTAATTCAGAACAGACATCCTTCAAACTGAGAACCAGAGTCCAGAAGCCACATGCTTCAGCAAAGGGTGGGAAGGATTTAACTGCGTGCCTAAATGACAAAATCAAGAAAATCTGCATTTACTAAGTTTAGGATTTAAAATGATTTGGAATGGATTCATGGCACAACACATGAGACTGGAGTGTCTGGACATTTTAGGGGCCAGATCAGGAAATTTTCCTATATGAATAACAGATTAGTTTTCACTGCACTTTTTGTGACAACTCTTCCATATCAGATTGTGCTATTTAAAAAGGAACTATGCTTAATATGCACTATTTTATCAGTAAGCAAATTATTTTGCAAGTTGCTGCCAGGGCATGGAAGTTGCAGTCGGGTTGCAGTGGGTGAGTCAATAATCTTTATGTGGTTAATTTAAATTAATCTGTAGATAACAGTTCCAGTATTAGTCAATACCTTGCCCATACACAGCCATGTGGTCACCTGCATTATGTATGCAAGGTCTAATGAACAAACTGATGTGTATATGTGGTCATATTTCTATTTGTGAAAATAAGAGATATTGTTTGAAATCCAGATGTTGTAACATTTGTATCTAATAAAGTACTTCTAAGTAATACAAGCTCATAATAAAATCTTGTTAAATCACAATATTAAATGCTCTGCCAAATCCAGTCACATATAGTAGTATCAATTTACTCTTGTTAGAGTAGGGTCATGTTTTAAGACATGAACAAGCAAATCTATACATCAGTGAAAGAGAAAGAAAATGTGAGCTCCAATAAGGTTGCCATCGCTCTGAACTCACTGTCAAAATTCAGTAGCTGAGTAAAAAGGCCAGGGATTGTGTTTTTCATGTGGTACAGCCGTTCAGGAAAAGGTCAAATCAATCTTGCTGCTAAACATACCACATAAGCAATCAATAAAGAGGCTTGTATTAAATAATAACATTTTATAGATCACCTGAAGACATAATGGTGGTAAAGTGTGATGCCTGGTAACGGTGAATGTAGAAATCATAACATTGACCATGCTGTGCTAATGAACCTCTGGCATTTTCAACCTGTGGTAATTTGTGATACACCACATGCAATGTTCAAATAGAAACATTCTAAGACATATAGAAACAGTGCAACATTAATTTATACGTCTGTGACACTTCTTGGTCGGATCTTTGTGGGGAGGTATCCTTGCCTGCAGCAGGATACATACCTGAGTGCTGTGTAGAAACTACTTGAAGACCAAAGAAGATCAATAAATGATCTTTACCTGACCGCAACTCTATCTGGCATTTATTGGGGCACTTAAACACAGAGAAGCCATGCAGTTAGTAATTGTGGATCTGTGTTTGGATGTGGATTATTCAATTTTGCATAAAACTTAGAAAGTCCATGCCAGCACCAATGCACGATGCTATTAAAGCAAAAGGGGGAACATACAGTATATAAACCATGGTCTCTGGAGCAATAAGAAAACGAACAACTACACCACGGTGCCACCTATGTATACAGTATATTTAAATAAAACACATCAATTTAATTTAATGTAAATGAGATTGTTTATTGAGTGAAATGATTTAATTTAATTCTTATGGAATAAACCAATCCGTCATGTAGTTCTAAAACCAGAGTAATACAACCTACCTTTAAACATTAATTAATTAATTCACTTTCTTATCTATTTGATCATGGACAGGAGTGCAGGAGAGCCGACACCTAGCTGACAGCACAGGTTCAAGGCAGGAACAACCATAGACAGGTTCCCAATCTATCATAAGGCACATACACTCACACACACTAGGGGCACTTTAGAGTCACAATTTAACCTAACGTGTATGTCTTTGGACTGTGGAAGGAAACAGGGGCACCTGGAGATCAGGTACTATTTGGATGGTAGATAAATATTCGCATGACATGACATGGTGGTGGTGTGTTAGTGTGTGTTGTGCTGGTATGAGTGCTGTATCACTGCTGGACTGAAATTAGTCCACTGACTAGCATCATGGTCACTGCAGCGGCAAGAATGAGCCAAAGGTGTAAATTAAAATAAAGTAAAGTAAAGTAAAGAGTAAAGAGTAAAGGTCACTAAAAGGAGAGGACACAAAGTATGTAGAGAAACAGAGGTAATTGGGAATCTACAAAATGCTTCTATGTTGTAAGTGGAGCTGATTGTATTGACTAAACAAGTGTACTAAACAAGTTAATAATTGGCGTTGGCCTGTAAACTGACAAATAATTTTTATAGATAATAAATATATAAAATAATAAAAATATAAAAAAATATAAAAAATATTAAATTTTATAGTAAAATTTAACTTTTATAATATAAAATAATTTAATGAAGACATTATCTTCACAACACTGCTGCAAATCTGCTGGTGCGGATGTGCATGGCTTATTATGAGTGCTAACTCTAAGTTTTGCAACGTCAGAGAGAGAGAGAGAGAAAGAGAGAGTGCAATAGAGATCAGAGATTGCAAGAGAGGAAAAAGAGTTGGGTAACTACAGAGGAAGGATGAAAAGAAACACACTGAACAATTGCCCAATGTGTAGCTAACACTTGCATGACTGCTGTTGCGAATCAAAGCAATAATTCTCCCTCATCTTACAATTGATTTCCACATGGGTTCCAGAACAGACTTGTAGCCTGGCTCAAACCTCTGTTTATTGTTGGTATAATATCCTCCTTCCATCTCCTCTCATCACCAAGCCTAATGTATGTCTATTGATTGGACTAGCGCTCCAAATGGCTGCTGCATACAGGAATGACAGTGATTGCTCTCCCGCACTCTCCCTCCTGCTCTTTTTTATTCTCTCTCACTCTCAATTTAAACGGGCAAACTTGAATGAATGTAGACAGGTCTGTTCATTACCGTAGGTACACAAAAACTAGAATTATATATGTTTTGAAACATTTTAAAACGCATGTTATGCTTGTGAATGGCAACATAGGATGACATGCTGTCTGGCTACCTGCCTGCTTGCTACTTTGTCATTTACAGAGAAACACTCTGTGTTAACAATGCAAAAATCAATGTTTCCCTGTTTTTGCTACAATCAAAACAGCACAGCTGACACCGGCATGACTGCTCAGACGACCGCCTGCAGAGATGTACTGAATATGTAATATTTAAATGTGACAGGGAGATTATATGCTTTAAGAGTTGCATGATGCAAAGTGTGTGAGGTAAAAAATATTCCAGTCTGCGGCATTGTAGAAAAATGCACGTGCCGCACTTGTGATATTTAGTGTTGCAGGTACTAGCCATTTTGCATAAACATGTTGCATACCTAACTGCCTGAAAATAGTTATCTATTAATGTTGTGGCTGCTGTTACACTTACGTACGCCTGTTCCCCACAGCTGTGAATTGGTGTATGGGTGTGTTGCTACAGATTTCCATGTTCCACCAGACAGTGTCAGCAGCAGCAAGAACCATATGTGTTGGGATTCATCAGAGGTGGAGTCACAAGTGTTGTACTTCTAAGATGGCACTGCACCCCCTACCACAGATGCCTAGTCAAACTGAACGACACCAGAAGCCTGCCCAAGCCTGAGACTGTCACATTAATTAACTAAAGTTTAGCACTCAGGCTAATTCTGATCAGCTTGAATGAGCATAATGAAGTTCAGCCTGACGTTCAAGAAGCAGTGTAAACTTCAACTCGGTGCTTTGCATGAAGTGCAGCGTTTAATGATCTTCTCATCAACAAAATGATTAGTAAAGCACAGAATCAATTAATACCAGCTAACCAAAGTCAATACATTCTGATCTCCATATATTACATCCAGCAGCTGGCATTAGAGCATGACAACAATACCTAAAAGCATCATCAGTCAAAATGTTGCCTGGGATGACCTTGACTACAACAACAAGGGACAAGGAAGCAACTAGGTACTTTTATTTTTAAAAAAAGATATAAATATATATTAAATTTGTCAATTTTATATGTAATCTTATAATACTGTGTTCTGTTCAAGTTACTATATTATAGTATATTTTCCTTAAATATGTTTTCTTTGTTTTCTTATTCACCAGGTGACTCCCTACGTCATGAAGTGCCAACTTCCTGATGTGAGTTTGAAGAGATTTGCATATACCAAATCCTTGCCCAGGATTTTTTTCAATTATAAATTAAGAGTACTGTTTCTATTGAATCTTTATTTGTGTTTAATATCGTGAGTCTGGCTATTGTAAAATGGGGCCAGACCTGTAAATCTGTAGAATAGTCCATATACCTAACAATCAGCAAACATTGTTCAGTCACATATTAATTTATATATACACCCTGTATTTTCCAGCCTTGAATATTTTTACCATTCACCATCCCATACTCCAGTAATTATTCATCATTCTTCATCAACTGCATTTTGATGACATCAGAATCCTGTTTAAAACATATTTACAGTCTGCTTCCGCTTTACACATGATACCCTCCCCATATTAACCAGCACTGATAGTGAACCTACAGGCTGTGGTTTTCTGTAAATCTGAGTTAATCATTCTACTCTTTGTAAAATGTAGTATTTATGTGGTGAATGAAAATTATGAAGATGTTATAGATTCTTTCCGTTGAAGAAAGTCACTAAGCAGATAACCAGGTAAGATGGCAAAATTAAACGTAAAACTATTTTATTTAAGAGTGAATACTTGCAGTATTTATAAGTGTCTCCAAAGACAGGCTTAATTATAATGTACTATTCATGTAATAGCGTATTTGCAAGGTTTTCCAAAACAATTATTATATGTTTCTTTTTTCTCACTTTGTTCTTTAAACAGACAGCAGTTCATTCATTTTATATCACAGTTTGTATATGTACCTCAGTTGTACTGCTACACATCCATCCTGTTAAGCATCCATCTTGCCTGGTGAGGCAGATCTAGAGTTTCTCTGACTTTTGTTTCTGTGTTGTAACTGATATAAACCTTAGCGATAATGCTATCAATTCAGCGAGAAAACTTTCCAGGCTCTAGGCCTGTGGTGTTATCTTGCTGGAATGAAGTGTTTCTGTTTGGTCCTTTTTTGCACTGTTGATATGTTTGGTGCAGATGATTACTATAGGGGTCTTAATCAGAAGGCAGTGCCGTCCCAGACCCCAGGGGCCCCATGCTACTACATATCCTGTCAGGACACACTGAGAGACAATCAATCATTTCAGGGGCCTCTGACAAGCAGAGAAGTTACCGCTGCTCTACTTTGGTGAGTGGGAGGGGGCGAGACATAGACACAGACAGCCTCCGTTCTCTTTCTGTGGCTATAATCTAATAAACTGAGAGACGAGGATTTGAGGACTTCAAGTGCTATGAATATGAAATAACTCTTGTTAGCGTAGCTGAGCTTTAGGGAGGATACAGCCAAACAACGCAATGTCGACACAGTTACAGTTTATGTCAGTTCACCCAAACTTCATCACCCTTGAGCTGCTTTTTTACTGTCCACTCCAAATCATACATCATTATACAATATGTTGCTTCATAGATCTGAATTCAGTACATGAAAACTTGTCAGCTGAAATTGAGCTGAAATTTGTGTGCATATGAACAGTCAATACAGAGGATGCAGTCACACGGTAATTATGTGAACATAGGAATTATTTTATTCTACCAGTTATGTTATATAATACAAATACATCAATAAATACATTTGTTTTATAATCAATACGACAATTTTATTGTAAAACATTTCAGCAATGCTGGATTTGTTTAAGTGAGAATTAATGCTCAGGCTTTGGACATAAAATGTACCAACCATTGTCTCTCGTAAAGGCTGGCATCTTGTTTTGCCCTTGAAAATTAGAAATGTTGAAAAGCAAAAGTAGTGTCAGGTAATATTCCTTAACTGAAGAATCAGGAGCCACAAAAGTGACTTGGGAAAACATTGTGACAAAAATTCTATCTATTAATGGCCTTCAGATTCTTTAGAAAGTTCTGGAACTCTGTGAGGAAGTCTTGTAAGTTTTTTTCCCTCTCTCATTAAAAAACCCATTCAGGTACTCCCCGTTTTGCGATGGCTCAAAATATGATATTTCTAATTTATGGTGGGAATCCCATTAATAAACATAAACACACATTCAGCAGAAGCCATATTCTAAATTTAATTGAGAATTTCCCAGCCAAGCGTTACGTAATATATGTATTGTATACATATGTATATCGTATGGGACTGTGGTAGCCTAGTGATAAAGGTACTGGAAAATCGATGTGGTTTTACTTTAAATACATTATTCAGTAAACTACATAATATATTTAATACTTTATTATAAAATACGTTTTATGTTAATTATGTAATGACCAAATGCCTGCACCCATGTTTGAAATTTGTGTTTGATTTACACAATGCATTAAAAAAGTGGACGGTGAAGTAGTCTGGTCAGATTTTCCATTATGCTTTATGTTGTACTGCATCCCTTCCTGCACCAGATCAGCCTGTTTCACCAAAAGAATGTGGCTGTGATGATACGGCAGATAAGAATTCTGCTAACTCTGAGTATTAATATGCTTGTCAGATTGAGACTAATAAGGTTTAAAAAATGAGGTGAATGCTCAGTACATGGTCACATGATGGTGACACAGCGTGTAGTGTAGTGGTACACTACATTGTATGATAGTAGTTGTTACTGCACTGCATACTAAATACAGGGGGCAGTATGCAGTACATACTAGTGTAGTATGCCATATAGTAGAGTGCCCAAAATGTGTTAAATTGATTTATTTATTTGCAAATGATAATGTGAAGAGTGGTGAACAGTGTTTGTTTTTTTTATAAGAGTAGCAAGACTGAGTTTTCAACCCAGAATTACCAAATAAATCAAATGTAGCCACATGGCATCCATACTAATAGCAGTAGGCAACTGAGCACATTCTAATGATTTACCAAAAAAACCCTGAATTTTTACAGTAAACTAAAAACCTCCAAATATGATTTCGAGAACAGTATAGCAAGTAGAGACTGCCATTCTTTGTCATAGTTACAATATCATCAAAAACACAGAAAAAAAAAGATAACTTATTTTTGTTCTTCCCATGGTCTTCAGAGGATCCAGATAATACAACATTCTATAGAACATTTGGCATGTGGTACATTCCCTAATATAGAGAGTGGAATTATGTGGTGATGTGATAAAATTATGTATTTTAATTCCTGGGCTGCTTTTTGTTACCGGTACACCCCTGAGTGGCCTTAACCTGCTGAAACCACAGCGGGAGAAAATCCATGTCACCATGCAAAAGAGTTTCCCCCCAGAGCTGGTGAGCAGAAGAGGAGTTAAAACAGACAAACAGACTCTCCCATAAACCTGATTTATGTTATTTAAAAAGATGTGCGTTCTTGGCACACTACTAAGGATATCAAGACCTCAAAGGGAGGCAGAAACTAAAGAGCCCTTTAATCTCTAATAGAATGATATGACGGATGTTTATGTGTATGTGTGTGAGAGATGGAGAGTGTGTTGCTGAGAGGGGAGAGTTGCTGTGCTATATTGTTGTTTTTTCAGTGCCTTTCTTGGCAAAATTCAAACTGAAAAAATGTTTGGCTCACCTCTTGGCCCATCCCCCAAGAGTAGACATTCCCACCATCTATAGACGAGAGAGAGAGAGAGAGAGAGAGAGAGAGAGAAAGAGAGAGAGAGAGAGAGAAATAGAATAAAGAGTGTGTACACAGGGTTCGGTGGACACATCAGACGCGTAAAAACAATGCTAGCCGAGAGCAAAGAAACAAAGAAATGCATCTCTGACAAAAGTGGCTCAAGGATCATACATCAAACACTTGTTACCCCTCCTGGATCCTCTGATTGCACATGACTGCAAACAAGTCAGTGATAAAAATCCGAAGAAAGATGAGAGTGATCCTGCTCACTTTGGAGATCATCAATCACTGCCTGTAATCCCTGATATTATTAGTTCAACTTAAGCTGCACTCTTCCATTTTATGGACATCATAAAAAGCCAAAGGGAGCATGATGTGGGGAAAGGCTGCTCTGGCTTTCCACAGTATACTTTAACTACAGAGATAGATTGAGCTCACAGTGACTGTGATACTTACGTCAATGCGTTAACTACATTTAAATATTAATATCTCACTTTTATGAACACACACTCGCATAGACACTTAGCAAATCCCCAGGCACTCCCACACGGTTTTTTATCCATATACACTGAAGTGCCTTAGTCTTACTCTAGCCTGTAATAAAAACATACTACAAATATTTCAAAAACTACAAACAATTTTAATTATCAGTAAAGAAAAAAGTAATTAGAGAAATAATTAATTCTCTTTTATTTTACCAACTAGAACTTTATTAAAATCTACTTGTAGGTTGTTCTCAGAAGCATGGGCCTGTATTACAGTCATTTTATGTAACTTGTTGTTAGATTAATGGAATTAATTCTATACAAAAAATATATAATTGTTGTATTTACATTTACGGTATTTAGCAGATGCCCTTATCCAGAGTGACTTACAACTCATACAGTCTTACAGTTCAAGCAATGCTGGGTTAAGGGCCTTGTTCAAGGACCAAGCAGTAGGAGCTTGTTAGAGGTAGGATTTGAACCCTGAACCATAAGGTCCAGTACCTTAACCGCTAAGTCATTGTATTACAATAACTGAATATGTTAAGCCCTTTTTGCTGCTATGACAGTCTCATTTGGTAACATGACTGTGGGGATTGACCTCTATTTCACAATTACAGCATTACTCAGGTTTTACAATAATGTCTGGTTTGCACTCAGTGATCCTAATATTGCCAAAGTGTTAATGCCAAGGCTCTGTGCAGTCACTTATTCTTCATCAAACCTTTACTTCTGTGTTAGTGTGCATTTTTGCTGGATCACACACAGCAGTGCTGTTGGAGTTATTATACATTGAAATGTGACTGTTGGAATGAAAGGCATCGCCTATGCAGCATCCTGTAAAGGATTAGAGGATGACTATCACAAACTTTGCGACAACAGATGCGCTGACTTTACATCTATAAAATAGTTAGCAGAATGAGTGATCACAGTGTGTAAACACTCCAGGAGCTCTGCTATGTCTGATCCACTCATGCCAACACAACACTAACACTAACAAACCACTACCACATCACTGTCACTGTAACATCAGCATCACTGTCAAATCAGTACAGCACACGATCCATGACCTAAATAGTATCTGATCTGTGCTGGTAATATGGTGGTCCTTACCATTACAAAACAAAGGGACCAACAAAGTATTTAGGGAAACAGTGACTATAATCTATAACTTAAGATCTACAAAGCACATATAAGTGGTAAGTGGAATAAAATGGGCAATAGAAAGGTGTACCTAATAGAGTGATGAGTGAATGTAGGTAAAGTTTTTTCCAAACATTCATTAGACTACCAACAGTTTAAAGTCTTAAGGAAAAGTTTATTTTGTGCAAAAGCTCTAAATGTACATGGAAAAGACATTTAATTCAGAGTGAAGTTAACTATCTACTATTAAGCCACTTAATATACAGTCCAAATTAAGTTTTTTTATTAACTGATCAACTAAAGGGCTTGATACAGTGCATCCGGAAAGTATTCACAGCGCTTTACTTTTTCCACATTTTGTTACGTTACAGCCGTATTCCAAATTGT
>JAVSBV010000079.1:4204769-4212404 GCA_033117975.1 Parotocinclus spilosoma | reverse complement strand
TGTGTGTGTGTGTAGTGTTGCATAGAGAACGCCTTGTGTATATAGGAAAGAATAAAAGCTGTTTGTGTTTATGGCAACACACACACACACACACACACACAAACACACACGGACATGGGACACATCCATTGGTAGGGACCGCCCACTGACATAATGATTATTGAAGCTAATCAATGCTGTGCCTACCCTTAACCCTACACTTAACCTCAGTAGCCTAGAAGGAAAGTTGCTGTTTCTATAAAAAAAAGGATTGTTATGACATTGTGGAGAGTGGAAAAAGATCCCCACAATGTCTAAATGTCAGATTCTTTTATGTTACCTAACACACGCACACACAGCTTGTCTTTCTAACATAGCAGGGATTTGCCAATGACTTTTATTACTGCAATTTCTATAACTAAACGTAAACACAATCACAACCTTAACATTGGTAACGTAAAATCATTTTTAAGTTGCACTTTTTGAATTAAAATACAGAAAAGGAAAATCCATTCTTCATGTGGGGATCAGTAAAATGTCCTCGCAAGGTAAAAAAACAGTCATTGCTATCCTTGAGAGTTCACTTGGTCCTCAAGGATATATAAACATGACCCACCCACACACACATGAATGCTACAGAAACATATTTATAGAAGCCTCGCATTACCACCAATTCAATGGCATAGAGACAAAAAGATTGAACCTTCACTTCTCTAGCAGGGATGCATGAAAGAATAAAATAAAGCTGAATAAATAAATAAATAAATAAATAAGTGTAGCAGCAGACGAGAATCGCTGCATTAGCATTGGCTGTAATTAGCAGACTGCAGAGCAACGGCCGTCCTGTGGGAGGCTCTCTGATAGCTGCTGCCACCTCCTCCTACTCTGAGTGTCAGAGCTACATCTTTATTTCAGGCCACGGCCGGGCTCAATTCACTCTGCCCCGGTGCTGCGGCGGGATGATCACGAGCCTCATCTTCGCAGGCTGAGAAAGAGAGGGATAGAAAGTCTCATACGGTGGACAGCGGCCTGTAATGAATGCAGTTATTAAATTGTTTCAGCTGCAAATATGGCCGCTATTCTTATGCCATTATAAGAAGATCCATTTATCCCCACTGATCGGCCCTGTCTCCTTTCTCCCCCTTTCACTTTGATCTTCCAGCATATTGCCATGATGTGTCCCATTCAATAGCGAATCTGGGGCAATTTTAATGCTTTTGTATCTCGCCACTGCTCCATTTCTTCCGCTCTCTCTCCCTGTTTCTCATTCTCTCGCTCTCTGTTTAAAAATAGCTGTTAATTATAAGTGCAGTTTAAGTGTCTCTCGTGACCCAGAAATGCAGGTTGAAGGCAGAGACAGCATAAGAGAGAATGCTATAGACACAGAGATATTGCATCCTATAGTTTTTATAAGCATCCAGCAATTTTCTTTTGTTTTCCTATACACTATTTCTCTCACAGCTTCTTTTGAGTAAGAAGTGCTGGGTATCCAGAATGAGATTTTTAAAAAAAAACAAGCTGTGGTTTTGCTGAAGTTCAAGCTTAGAGAAGGAGAATCAGCAAAATGCGAGCTCATTTTTAGTGGGATAACCCCAGTGGTGAGCAAGACTGATAGGGGACTCCGTCGAGTGCCTGCTTAAATAAGAACCAAGAGCAGAGAAGGGAATAGCACTGCAAGACTGCATGTAGTAACATCACTCTCTATTGCCTACCTGCACACCTGAGGGCACTCTCTCTCTGTTTCCACCTTGATGTAACCTAGTTAGAACCAAAGACAAGAATTAGGGGGCATATGAGGACACTGAGCATTACATACTGCTCACACTTATTTCTGTGAGCAGTGTATATGACTCGCAACCTTCACAACCTGTCTTTAGCTATTTTAGCAAAAAACACATCGTATTAAAAGTCTCGACTGTGCAGAGGTTTGCTTATTTCAAACACAGCTGACTCATGTCAGTAGTGAGTAGAATAACAAACCCAAACAGTTTCAGGAAAGAAGGCCTAAAAGGCATTTAGGCTTTGACTTATTAGGTGCTTTCTCAGTTCACACCAAATAGTTTGAGATAATAGTTCATTTGGTGTGCAGATGCGGAATGGACTGCATTGCTCAGATCCTTTCCCTCATCCTGTACTTTTTAGTTTATTATTTATTTATTTTTTTATAAGGACCTAATGTAGGCTTTGGCTGTCATACAGTATGTGTACCACATAAGGATTGTTTTTCAGTCATGTTTTTTCTCACACACTGGAAGACACATTTGAGAGATGCTTGTCCCATCATTGACACTATTCAGTGTGCTCATTTTATCACAAAATTGAATACAGAACTGCATTCACATTTAATATTTTGTTTGTTGTGTGCAGTATATCATTATTTAATTTTAAAAATCGGTTACTGAACTGGGTGGCATGGTGGCGCAGCTTACGGTTGAACTTTGCATGTCCTCCCTATGTCCATTAGGATTATCTCCAAGCACTTTAGTTTACTTCCACAGACCAAAGACATGCTTGTTAGGACAATTGGTGTTTCTAAAGTGCCTTTAAAGTCTTAGTGTTTGAGGGTGTGTGCTCTACGATGGATTGGTGCTCTTGTTCCTGCCCTGTGGTCTGTGCCGCTGGCTAGGTACCACCTCTCATGGGACCCTGACCAGGATTAAGTGGATAAGAAAAGCAGTGAATGATTGTTATTGAAGTGATATTGAGTAGGTAAACAGCCCTTAATTCACATTTAAAGGGCTAAACATTAGGACTAAAGTTAGTCTAACGCTCAAATGTACTCACATCGTAGCTCCTAATGGTAAAAATAATGATGAACCACAACCTTTCAGGACAAGTTGGTATGATTTATTGAAGGTGTTTCATTTATTGAACACTGGGTTTTAAGTTTGGATTTTATGTTTTTAAAAAACTAGCTTCATGCTGAATCACTGGCTACAGTTTTCACGGCTTTAAATCAGTTCACTTATCAGTCGAACAACGGTTATTAGTATCACACTGCTGTGGGAAGAAGAACAAAACAGCTAGCCTGCAGCAGGAGAGGAGTGTGAAGGCACACCGGTCAAGCCCTTTCCTCCATGATATCAATCTAAAGAGATAACGAACACATGCAAATGAGCTCATGCATGCAAATGAGTTCACTAATCTTCTTAACGAGTGCCGATAGTCATCAACTATCTGAACATTAACATCAAACACGTGTGCACAAGCATGCAACACAGCAAACAGGATCAATGGGAACAGGGCACATGGGTTCAGACAAACACACAAACAAACACCTCCTAAATATCCAGCCATGAACATTAGCATTTTTCTGTATCATCACTGAAATAAACTTTTTATCAACAGTTTAAAGACTCAAATCAAACTAACTAGTTGCAAGTTAGTTAGACACACACTTTAATTACTGCACACTTTTTAAAGAAGTTTTGTTTAAAAAAAAGATTGCACATAACATAAAATAAGAACAATTATCAGCAATAATAATATAACTTTTTCACAAAGTCTGTTTGAAATTCTAACTAAAAATAGCTTAACCGGTCCCAGTCTTTTGCATGGTTGATGTCAGTGCACCATTAAACATTAGCATTCCTCTGAGTCTCTGGTTATTAACAGTGTAAATAGCTATTAGACACACAGATATAGCACTTTGCATATATGTGGTGTTTTGTACTTTGGACAACAGCGCTACCAATCAATTCAAACCCTAAATAAATCGGGCTAAATTCAAGCATTTGCTTCATTAAGGCCAGTTGGATTGTTGTCCTGGAAATTTGGCTCAAGTATGGACCTAAATCAACACAGTAATGAGACACTAAAACTGCATTAGGATAAAATCCTAGAGATCCTTTGTTTAATCCTGACCTTGGATTCGGTTTCCTCCCAAATATGTTAGTTTAACTGGGAATCTGATTCCCAAACAAATTAACAAATCTTGTTACATAGCGATGTAAAATAAAATAATGCAAACAAACACATAAAGATGAAGAGGTCAATGCAGAAAAAACACTGGCAGGCCAAACAAATTAGGAGACACTAGAGTTTTAAAGATACAGATTATAAGATAATAAGATAAAGATACAGAATGCCAGAATCAACAAAATTGAGAAATTTGAAGTACAACAACATAGAAGTACCGGCACTGTTCTTTAACCCTCAGGCAGAGGGTTGTTGTGGAAAATGGAGTTAGCTACACATGGTGCATAGCAATGCGGTTGGCTTGGTGAGTCATGTTTTAAGATTGTGAGCACAATAGTGCTTCAATACGATAAGCAAAAAGCACTACTATTAGCCATATCAAATCTCTAAGCCATAACCCTGGCTTATGACACCCCCCACCCCAGAAGTCGGCTTGTATTCAATTCATGCACTATTATTAACGCCTGGAATGTGGGGGATTCCAAATGGTTAAAGAGTCTGCCATAAAACAGCAGTCCTGAAATAACACAGCTGCCTTTGCACCATCTTAACACATGCCCTCATCTCCGCCCAACACCAGACACCGTTGTGTCGAAGCTCCAGACATGGGGCGTCTACTTCCCAAATGTTGGTGCTTTGGCTTTCTTTTCAGGTAGCAACTTTCATATTGTTCCTTATTGCACTTGTGCCCCAGCATCCTCTGTACTGGTCAAATCAAAGTTTTCTTGCATTTTGGTCTTTGAAGTTCATGTACCCTATTTCCCATTTCAACTCTGCATAAAGGCCAGATTTAGCAATGAATGCATGCACTTTCCCCTCTCATTTAGTATTACAGGAAGCCTGAGACAGGAAATCATATGCCGTTTGGTGCGAGTAACATTCAAACCTGACAGGCAGGGTTTGCTGTGGTATCCTAAACAAGGACTATTGATGTTAAAGCTTGGCTGACCTTTTTAGGCTGCCCCTCCTCTCTAGCACTTGAGACCTCCATATGACATTTAATGCTAAGCTACCTATTACAGCCAACACTTCTCAACGCCAGGAGGTCAAGCACCACACAACACTCACAGCATCCAATATCTACTCATCGTTAAAGAGCATGCTTACTGGTGGCATTTACTATAGGACTATATCTCAGCGCCTTAGGAGGGGATCAAACTGGCCTTTCATAGTCCTTATGTCTTTGTTGAGATGCATCATGGATTATAATGACCTGTCATAAATCTTTTTGTCATAAAGCATTTTCCAGCCTAAAGGCCCATTGACACCCAACATGTTTTAAATGGATTGTACAGAAGTGGAAATTATTCACTTTTCCCCCCACATTGCAACACTTTATAGATACATACTGAGATCACAAACAGTGTGATTCTAAACAAAGGAGTGCTGGTAATTCTATTTACAACACATCTGTTTTTAAAAAGAGAACTCATATTGAGATTTAATGATGAGTATTTGCTACTTCAGAATGAATGTGGCCAGGTTTGAAGCACCACTGCTAAGAAAGGCACTGTAACTGAACAAACAGTGAATTAATTACTGGAAGTCATTTTAGTTTAGGCCTCCTTGGTGGCCATGCTGCCATCCAGTGATCTTTCTTTCCGTTGAACCAAATTCATTTTAATGTGGCTGATAAGACTTTAGCAGAAAAAAAAAACCAATGAGACATTTCATGTCTGCATTACATAGTTTTCATGCTACTGTAATCTAAACACTGAAAAGTATTTTCACAAAAAAAGAAACTGTCCAAACGATACACAAATGTGTCAGATACCACTACTGCTATCTGCCATTTACACAGCATCCCTTATGCCACTGCCCTTTTTAATTTAGTGAAAGCCACAAAAAGTAGAGAAAATGCAGTAATGTATTATTACGGTATGATGGACCTGATTCTTTTGTTTGATGGAAGCCAAAAAAGCATTGATACACAGATCAGCATGATAAAAGAGAGACTCAACAAGTGAATGTAAACCAATTTATATCATTATAGGTTAAAAATAATACATAACAGGTAATAATAACAGGTAATAATAATAATAACAGGTAATAGGGGGACAAATAAAGGAATACTACTTACTGTACAATAGAATAGACTCATACATATATAAAATGCCAATTTAGAGCTTGCTACAAATAAGTAGCAGAAAGTCTTCCACACAAACACAAGTAGCTTGCACAAAGTCTCTAAACACATCAACAAAGTAGGAATAGTCTCTAGTCCAAACATAAGTTAATAAACAAACACAGGAAAAAAGAGAATCAAAACCAGACTTTTAGCTTGGTGGTTACTGGTCATATAATGTATGATCTGCACACATAGTAAGGCAAAGTACTTTTTTCGCAGCAATCTTGCATCACAAGAGGACATGTTTTCTGATCATATTCACATGTGTCTGAAGATATCATATTAATCAATATGTCCTGAATCTTACACAAAAACCACAGAGCTGACCATCCTGAGCTGTTTTACTTGGGAATACAATGTAAAGCTGTTCAGTGTGAACAGGACTTCATCTCAATTTTAGGTGGGATGTAATTGACCCCCTAAGAGCATATATGATGTAGAACCTAATATGATGTTGGCACAGTGCAGCTTTTGGTGTCTGTGTGTCTGTATGCATGTGAATAATGAACACTGAAAGGAACACTAGGTGGCCTGAGACTACAGTGATGACTGAGACACTGGCATGTGCGTACGTGTATCTGTGTGGGGTGTAAAAGTATTATATTAAAGCAGCTAGAATAGAAACGGCAAGAAACCAAACAAATGAAATCTTATTCATATACACTACTGGGAAAAATGTCTTAGGAAACCATTAGGTTCGTTGTTTTAGGAATTGTATAATAAAATATAACATACTGTTGGCAATTGAACCCAACAATTTTACATATTTATTATTACTATTATTATTACACACACATTCTTTATTCATTTTTGAATATTATAAATGTATTCATCTGTGTGTGCTTTAGCATATCTTAGCCTTTTTTCCTGTTTCCCCTCCTGAAAAAGCATTTTCTTGGCTGCTACCCTTCCAAAAAGACCATTTCTGATCAATCTTTTTCAGACTGTTGAACCGTCAGCTTATGTATCTGCAAAATGCTGCCACGTGTAAGGGGAGTTCACACAAAATATTTGCCACTGTAGCCTATAAAAACTATTTTAAATACTGCTTACTAATTTCCCATATTTTCTAGCGCATGAACCAAGAAAAAAATTATATATACTATTGCTAAAACCATGTTATGGCTAATCTAATGGCGACTTTAATACTTAGTTAAGGCACACTATTCCATGTATAAACATATTTAGCATTTATATATCTAACTATATATAAAATAAACGATTAACTTTCTCATGAATAATATGGCAAACCAACTCAGTTCCACTTTTAGTTCTTCCTCTCCAGCCGGAGGGAGGCTGACAAAGTCAGGTCCTTTACAGTTCCTTGAGTGACTATTAAGCCTGTTTGCCAACAGCTGCTGAGGCTGTCTGCTTTCTAAAAGCCACCCCCTACTGGGCCAAGGAGAGGGCTTGAATCAGCTGGGCGTGTAGGTGCTTCTTTATGAATCTGAACCGGCACAGTCCTCTTCCGATTGTGCCTTCTTTCCGTTTTTTTCATTAGCTCTATCACTCTCCTGCTCTTTACTGTTTCCCAACCATAATTATATCCGGCCTTGGTCCCCAAAACTCCATTCCATGAAACCTTGGAAATACTATATGACTCGCATTTG
>JAVSBV010000079.1:4189769-4202269 GCA_033117975.1 Parotocinclus spilosoma | reverse complement strand
CACACACACACAGACAGACGCACACGCACACACACACACACACACACACAGACAGGCAGAGACACACAGACACACACACAAACACACACACAAACACACACACAGACACACACGCACACACACACACAGTCTTTGTACTATTGTATTTCCACTGATGTTTAATTGTAATTACTGAATTCTGGGACGATACATATTCTAACCCTAATCTTCACCTTAGTAGCAAAAAGAAAACATTTAGGCTACATTACAATTTTTTAATGAAATTATTTTTTTTGTTTGTTTTTCTGTCCATACAAGGCCAAAACTTTCTGATTTTCCAACTGGGAAACACATGGTCCCCACAACAATATATAAACATGGTTGCATGTGTACAATCACCCCCTTTCCTGGAAATCTATGTACTGTTATGCCCCTGTGTAAGGAAAACTGTAACATGTAAGTGTGACGTTATGATGGGCTTCACACTTCTGTCTAACAGAAGACAAAATAGAACATGAGAAAGAAAGTTAATGAGTGAATGTGAACCTGTTTAGATATAGGTTTAGAGAACATACAGGCAGTACTTGGACAAAACAAATGATGTCTACTTACAATAGGACAGGCACATACCGTTTTTAATTCTATTCATACTGTAAGTTGTTACAAATAAGCAGGGAAACACAAGTAACTTAAGTACTTAAATCTCTAACCACATCAACAGAGTTAGAACAATCTCTAGTCGAGGTGTGATCTAATGAGCAATTGAGCACACCACACAACATTAAAATGATCATATATGTCCTCAAAAACAAGAACATGCTTTTATTCTTTTAAGCTTTTTTTTAAGTTAGCAGGATGTAGGGCAGTGTGGTGACACTATTGGTTATGGCTGACACCTCATATCTCAGCGCCTCTAATTAGAGTCTTGTTCCAGACTCCACCTGGGTAAAGTTGGCATCTTCTACTGTGTATGTGTGGGCTTTCTGTAGGTCAGATGTTTTTTCTAAAGCATGTCTAGAGTTGGGGATGTAATTGGGCAAATGCAAAGCAATTACTGCACCTTTAATTGATGTCCAATAGATGTTGCCTGTACTCCTATACATATCCCCCACCGTGCTTCTTTTTTAGCACAGTGGGTTAAAGGTATCCTTTGGCTTCTTCCAAACTTAATTCCAGAGGTATTTATGCACTGTTGCATGCTACAAAAGGCTTTTGAACATCAGGTTTTTCATTGTAGATGATCTAATTTGCATTTCTTTTGTTAAGACAGGGTCATAGAGGTGCTTTGTAATCTAAACCCTAAGTACTCTAATTCTATAGTTATTTTGGGAGACATTTATGACATTTAGCAGCTATCCTCTGAAGTGTTCTTATTTCCCTGTCAGTGAGTGTCCACTTGTTTCACTGCTAAGACTGTTCACTTGAAACTTTAAATAGATTACTTTTTGTATTTTGTCTCTCTGGTTTGATCTTGAAAGTATAATAATTTCTGGCCTGTTTCACCATCCCAGGTTGTCGTTCCCTATTAGCATACCACTTTCTACACATTACCTTGTCCAAATCCGTGGCTTGGAGAGGCTGCCAGAGTATCCGCAGTATGGGCCTAGCACTGTAAGCCTTTCCAGTAGAAAAGAGAGTTTCTTTTCTTTTTCCATTCCCTCGTGGGCACCCGTTTAAGAAAATGAACCCTCTGTCTTTATGCCACCCCCACAGCATCCCTATAGTTCCGTTAGGAAAAGGGAAACTATAGCTAAATTAGAGCAGATTATGAGTTTCATTATCATTATTCTCATTTTATTATGATCGTGAGTTGATAGGATGTGTGTATGTATGTGTGTGTGTGTTAGAGAGAGAGAGAGATGGAAAGCATAAATATCATCATCGATGGTGATGAGAACTCAGATGTTACCTCACCTCTACACAATTAGGGCATCTCTTTATTTCATACCATTACACCTTTCCTACTTGGATACCTAGTGATCCTTTGGCCCCTCCACATGTCTGTGTTGAGACTCGTGTCCACCTGTTATATTGTCCTAAAGCCCCCTCACCCCTGCTTCGTCTGCAACGAGTGGCTGAGATGCTGTGTGAGTGCAGACCTCACAGCAGGACTCTGCTTGCTGCTATGGTCCATTTAGAGCTCGGCTCCCTTCATTTAGCTCCCTTTTCATTTATCACTCCATCCCTGACAAACACCAGCTCACTGCTTCCTGCCACAATATAAAGAAAAATCTCTCATTCACATTTTTGTTTGGCCAGACGTTGCTTGCTATTACTTTCAACTCCTCTCTTGTGTCACTTGCCTTTTCTTTTTAACCTCTTCCATCTTTTTTTATTGTTTTGCAGCAAACAACACTTTTAAACTTTACTAAAGTTATCAGACAGGAAGATCTTCATATTTCCTTTTTGAAAAATCAAATCAAATTTTTTTCTTCCTATATAATCTTGCAAAGGAAAACTAAATTCTATGGCAATCAAAGTATTGAACCCCAACTCTACATCGTTATTAATTTCCCACACCTGGTAAACCATTATGAAAAAATATGTCTTGTATATGACAAATAAACCAGCAATTACAGGTTAGACACCATTCAGCTCCAAAATAATATAATCATTCAAATCAGTCAATACAAATGATATAGCACAGATATACACAGTTATAGTTTAGGGGAATGCAATTAATTACAACTCACAATACTTTTGGAATCTATACTGCTCACAAAAGCTTATTAAGAATATTAGTATTTTTTATTGTGGACTTAGGAGATGCTTCTGATAAAAAATACAGAATACACATAGATAGCTAAAACTATATATTCTTTGTCATTTTTGCATTTCAGTTACCGGTACACAAACACTTTGGCCTAATTAAATAAATTATTGTAATGGGTATGTATTGGGACTGAAAAGTGTGTTCAGAAAAATCCTACTGCAGTACAAGTAACTGCCATTTAATGATCGCATAACGTTCTATCAAACAGGTAGCTGACCGAAATGATAATTGACCGGACATTACTATGGTCATAGATCTTTTATGCTACTGTAATGTAAATACAAAGGGGATTTTCACAAGAAACTTACGTGCAAATGTTAAATGCATCAGAGATACTGCTGAAAACAGCAGTGACTGATTAGTGATTGAGATAACTGATACTTTTATTTGACAGAAGCTAAAAATGCATTGATGGTAGACAAGGTATTACAAACAACATGGTGGATCAGCTAGACGAGACAGAGTTGACAAGTGAATGTGAATCAGTTTATATAGTTATGGGTTAGAGAGAATGTACAGGTGGTGTGTGAACAAACGAGTACTACTTACAATAGGACAGGCACATACACTTACAAACAACCATTTTAAAATAAGCATCAGAAAGTAGTAAGTAACAACTGAGCTACCACAGTATCAGTGTCAGTATCAGATCTCAGACTCAAGTGTTTACAGAACACACAATGAATATTGGGAAAAACTCTACCTCAAACAATGACATCACACAGTGGCAAAAGGCTAAACTGGCATATCGTGGCATTCATTTCTGTAAAACAAAGTCATTATTGTCATGAATTGCATGTGCGGATGTTGGAGGAGTATCTAACTAATATTTAATAACAAAATGACACGTGACAATTTTTTTGTCATATAATAAAAAAATACATGGACAGCACGGTGGCTCAGTGACTAGCAGCCTTGCCTCACAGCAAGAAGGTCCTGGGTCTCTTCTATATGGAGTCTGCATGTCCTCCCCATGTCTGCGTGGGTTCATTCCGGGTACTTGGGGTATTCCTCCCACAGTCCAAAGACATGCATTTTTGGTTAATTGGGGCCTCTAAAGTAGCCCTTAGTGCATAAGTGTGTGTGTGAGTGTGTGCTCTATGATGGATTGGTGCCCCGTCTAGGGTTGTTCCTGCCCTTATACCCAGAGTTGCCAGGTGGGCACCGGCTGGCCCGCGACCCAGTGCGGATTAAGCAAAAAATAATGAATGAATGAATATTTACTTAATATATTTGCCATTAACATTACAAGGGTTGGCTATTTTTATTTATGGTCGCATCTACAAGTATATGAGGACATTGTTTAAACAGAAAGTGTAATTTATTATTAGCTATTTATTTATCACTTACATGCAACCTTAAATGGATGAATATTAATTATAATGTAAGAAAAATAAAGCTGTTTTGTGGAGAAGTGTAATTTGCATATTGCAGAATGATAAAGTGGTGAAGCAATCACCAATTGTTCTTTACTGGTAAAGCTTTTAGCCCTTGGGTGTCTTAAACAAATACTATAAAATCAATATAAAGGCATATTGTCAACTTGTAGTCTACTTAACTGCAATAAGTGGAGATATTAACCCAGAAAATAAATAATAGGGTCAAAAGTCTTAATTATCATTTGTCTGTATTTTTGGTCACATTTTAATACCAGTAGTAATCCTTTATAGGTACTCTTAATATACCTGTGAAACAAGAGATGGTAGTAAGATAGTGAGAGAGAAAACGAGCAAGAAGGAGGAGAAGAAAAACAAAATGGCTAGTGCCCCTCCCCCTGTTTTCCAAAGTGTGAAAGTCTCTATAAACCCATCAGCTCCAATAATGGAGCAGCATGGAGAAATGGGAACCAGAGGCAAGGGGGAGGTGAAGAGGAGGGACAGGGGCCATGCAACTCACAACACATTCACTTTTAAATGTCGGACACACATTGTCCTGCACTGCTGCAATTACCAAAAGTGTGTTTCCAAGTGTCAGATCATACAGTTTAAAAATGACCTCCAAGCTGTACTAATTGTGGTTCTAAGCACTCTTGTTTAAAGAGGGACAGTCAGGGGAGACAACTCAACACAAGCACACATTCTCACCTGATCTGCTCTTTCTTAGTTCCTTGGTGTGCCAACCAATTATCTATTGAGAGTTTCAGAAAGAAGATGCCTAATCAGATGTGAATTACAAAAATACACATCCTGAGCTCTGCACCATGCAAAGAGAGGAAAAATGTATATTGTTTCTCTCTGACTTAGTGAGGGGAGGGATTACAGGGGCCATGCTCCTCTTTAAGAGACCACTCGCAAAAACTTAAGCAGGCACAGATACACTAATATAGAGGAACTCCTGCTGGCATTTTGCAGTAAGTGCTGGACCTTTTGGCACCGTAAAACTGGAATTTTCCCTTTTTAATTAGCCATCAATCCAAAGGTTCCAGCTGCTGTTTTGGTACATGGGAAAAGCAACATTATTTCCTGCTGATTGATTACACACAAAAAGTCTAACACACCTTTTTTAAGGGACATGGTGCCAGTGTTCATGCTAGAGCTGGAACTGGCCCATGTTTCCATTGTATAAAAAGCTAAACCACAACCATAAGAAGTTTCCTAATACATTATGTAACAAATGGAATAACCATAGAAAGATTCAAGTTTCCATCAGAGCATAGTTTAATTTCCAAAGTTATCTCAAGGTGGTAAAGCAGGTAGTGGCCAAGCTAGATTCTGTCTTTGGTTCCTGGCTGTGTAGTGTTAAGTACAGTTTTCCCACTGTGTGTACTTCATACCACCTTTAAGTTTACAACTGGGCACACCACAATATAACACATTCTCCTGAATAACAGTAAATGAACGTACTCCATGAATGTAAAAAGTTTGTCAGAAATCTTTTAGTTTATATACACTACATAATTACAGTAATCATAGACAAAATGTTTGGCTTATAGTGATATGTTCTGACATTTTTAAAATGTCTTTCTTTCTTTTAAGCTGCTTTTCTCTGTGAAAATGCCAGAGGTCAAGGAAGACTGGTCAGACTGATTTGAGTTGTTAGAAAGGTAACAGTCAGTATGTCTACATACAGTAATCTGATAATTCCAGAACATCAGATTTTGCAACTACTTTGCAACCATACAATAATATCACGGAAATATGTCACACAAACTTTAAACGTTAATATTTAATAATCAAATACTTAATTTTCTTGAGTATATACTGTGCTTCAGAGTCACCACAAAGTGTTTGATAGCCATCGTGCTGTCTTTAATTCCTTCGTGCATTTAATTTCGCGGTTGCCAGATTCCTCAAGAAATAAAATGCTAAAGTCACTGTAAAAAGAACCAAATAAGGAGAAAGGCTTTAGAATATGCCGGCCTAGCATCCATGTTGGTTTGGCTACAAACGTTCAGACTGAGAAAACCGAATCAGGTAACTGTTATACATACACGTTTAAATATCAGAGTCTGATTATTGTTGATGATCATGTCCATCCCATTATGACCACAGTGACTACTTCCAGTAGTAACGTAACAATGAGTTCACTTTGCTCACTCAAATCTCAACCATCACCAGTTCTCAATCAGATCACCTTTGGATGTGCGGCTGACATATTTACAGTAACTGTGTGATGTTCATGTGTGATGAACTCTGTGATGATCATGTCAACAATTTCAGAGGAATGTATCCAGCACCAGCACCAGTATATTTGCCATAAAGTATTAAGACAGTTCTAAAGGTAAAAAGGGTGTCCAACACAGTATTAGCAAGGTGTTACTAATAAATGGGTCAATGCACGTATTAAATTTTTTGTAATAGCCACTAAAGTATTTTTCTTCTCAGCTGAGTTACAGAAAGCTACGTCTTAGCTACGTTTAAGCTTAGCCATTTCCCCCTTTAAAATAAATAACAGAGCAGTTTTGTTCTGATCGTGTGGTTTCTTAAAGAAACGTTTGTTTGCACTAGCAGTGTATCTCTTATTTAGCTAGTTCCAAATGCCAGTATAAATGTTGTTTTCTCCTCAGATCATTGACTCGTGGTTGTAATTGCAATCTTTAAAAAATACATTGTTCACCCTTATATCAAGGGATTTAGGATAATAAATTGCTGTGATGGTGATAAAGCAATGGTGTTCCTGTGGCTTAATGTCACTTGGCCTCAGCTCCAAGAAATGTTGCATTTTGGAGCTGGAAAGGAACCTTGCAGTACAGATAAACAGTGATACTTTAAAATGTATTTATTTATATTTTACTTGATAGATACAGTTATAGCCGTTTCACTCCAAAACAATCAACTAAATCAAGCAAAGAAAGATAATCCTAGCATTTTCTTAACAATGACCTTGCTGTGCAATTAGCTGATTATGCATTTTTTAGATGGCTCTATGAGCAGTTTATCTGTCAAACTAGAACTCAAACATTAAGCTACGCTGGCTGGGTCTTTCTCATGAACGTGCAGTGGAAAAACATCCTTGGTTGCATCTGCAGTATTTCAGAATCCTGCATTAACCCAACTAACCAGTGCAACTGATGAAACTGGTCCTGTGAGAGAAAAATAAAGGAGGACCCAGTGATGGGAGGTGAAGAGAGAGAGGCCCCCTGAGGAGAGAGCATTTGGGAAGGAGTGCTCCATTAACTTTCAACACCCTGTCTTATATCCTCACTGAGGTGTGCTCTCTTGTTATCTCTCTTGCTTTCTCACCATTCTGTCTCTCTCAGTTTTCTCTGTCCCCTCGTGCCCCACACTCTGGCTTTCTGACCCGCACAGTGTAAAACAGTGAGTAACATCCTAAGCGAAAAACACACACATATTCTAACCCGCTTAAACCCAGTGATAGGTAGATAAACTGTTTACGAGTGTGCATAGGTTGGTAAAATACTCCAAGAGGTCCAATCAAAGGGATTTTCCACATGAAATGGCCAGCGCCCCCAAGGGACGGGGTCAGAGCAGAGAACATTACAAATCTAGAACTGGTGAGTTTTCTCATGAGGCACAGGGTTGCAGCAAGACTAGATGACAAGCTGTTGTTTGCTTTAACACATGTTCGACACACAGCGCTATCATTAAGGAGAAATCAAGGTTGTATAATGGCTTGTGGAAGGAGACATTATTAAGAAATGCATCAAATCCACCGTCTGTAACACTATGACAATACTTAAGGTGTATTGCTCACATCCTGGATCACAGTTGCAAGTTTAGCAGATGAGAATTATGCAAACCGGGAGATTGGAATGGATAAAACACAAGGTATATGAAAAATCCAGTCAAATTTGGCTTTCATTTCATCATGTCGCAGACTAAAGGGTCAAGCAGCTGTAAATGTTTCCATCAATCACCTTTAGACATACAAACTATTCTGCATGTACATTGCATATACATCTCACAGATTACATTTACACACGGCTCAGCTTTCAGTGCAGTATGTAATCACATATGTATTTCACATATCCATAGGATTCATGCCTGGAGGGTGTGGAGCTCATTATTCATTTATTTAAACTGCATATGGGTGTGGAAAGACAGGACTTACACCAGAATCTAGATGACTTCACTTGAAAGCCAAATGTCAGCATTCAGCCAGACCTGCCGTAAATTGATATGATTTAAATATTATATGTTACGGACTTATCACTACAATATTAAAGCTAAATCAAAAGACAGAAATTTAACTCAAATAATTTAATTGTCTTTACTTTTAATCAATTTAGCCTCACTACATTTTCAGGAAGCCTTAATTTCTATAGAATAGCTTTCTAACTTCTCAGTAAAAAAAAAAGGTGTAAATGTTCCAATAAATGCCAAAGTCAAGCAGCAAACACGAAAGGCCCTAAATCCATTACTCCACTAGCAGCCTTCACAATCATTTCTTCCAGAACCACAGGGAATTTAAAGGCTGATGTTTAAACTGATTGGCTACTTTGGGTCTTGGACAGCACACCTGCCTTGCTTGGGGTTTGTAAATAAGCTTCCTTTCTCCTTTCCCCACTGGTTCAGGCTTATTTCAGTTTCCTATCACTACGCCAGAAGAGACGAGGGGGGAAAAAAAGCTAGAGGACTCATATCATGGTCAGGCCAAAGGTGACGCGCCCAGAGAGAGCGTAGGGAATGAAATTCTCCCAGCCCCATTTTAGCAGCCATTCAAAGCACATTACTCTCAGAGAAGGAAGACTTATAAAGGATCCTGGTGCCAGAACACATTTCGGTGTGTTTATGGGTAAGAAAGAGGAAAGAGACGCGCTGGGATTCATAATAGATTCCCAATTTAAGGGAATTGTCTTCGTCTATTCTGTCTAGCTCTTCCTTTCTCCTGGTCGTACCTGCACCCAAACCCAAGCTGGGTCGGAAAGCACCAATTTGCTTCATTTCTATTTCTATGAGCTCTAGGGATAAGAATGAACGTGCAAAATGCATTTAGGCAATTGACACTGACCTTCATCTAATAAGCATTTTCCTCATTCAATATACAGTACAGTAGCCTACAGACATACAATGCTTTCTTTTTTTGTTCGGAAGTAAAATGTAAGAAGGCAATGAAATTACATTGAACTTCATATTGAACTTATATATTGTAACTGGGACATTCCTAGCGTCAATCATCACCTTAAAAAAGGCTGGATATCCAGGCTGACGTTAAGGTAATTGTAAATGTGTCACATCTTTGTTATCAATCCCATAACTTACAAGTAGCCACCATTTTATTGACACAGATAAGTTTGAACAAAACTGAACTAATTAAAGATTTGTACCTATCATTTTCACAAGACTCCAGAGATTCCAGAAGGCTATGATTAACCTATACACCTCTCTCATTTCTACATTTTGACCGACAGATTTTAATTAGGCTACAACAGCACGTTAACCTGATAAACGTATTGGTGGATTTATTGTCATTCTGATATTAGGAAACATATCCTTAGGTAATAATGTGTCTTAGGACACAAAGCACTTCAAAAATTCTAGTAGAGCGATGTGAAGAGGCCTAGTATTCAATTTGTAATCTTATCCACAGATGGATTTTTGTTTCCAGTAGAGTGTTTACACACCATTATTTTCCCTTAAATCCCTCCACTCCACCTGCATCCTCTGGCATTGGCTTTATACCCCAAGGTACGCTCAAACCAGAGTGAACAAATTCCACCCAGACAATAGCACATCAGTGGTTTGTGATGCTGGATCAGGTATGATGATGAGTGATGGCCGTGAGGGGGGTATGGCACCGATGCCAGGCCTGCCACGCTCCAGGCAGAAAGAGAGTGGAAGATCAAGGCTGGCAGATGGGCTTTGGCCTGAGGTTAGGGCTGGCATCACAGCTGAGGCCTACCTGAAGAGACCTCAGGTGTCATGACAGTGAGCGAGACCGATCATTCAGTCATACAACTCACTGTCGGCATAATGAGGTCAGTGACTAAAGTCAGTAGACATACAGGGTATGCGCAACCAAATATACAACATGATTGGCTGTCAATTCAGTATTATAAACAAATACAGTATGTAAGATTATAAATTTTGATCCGCAGAACTGTGCTGTAATGTAAAACAGCATATAATATAATTGTGTAGTGTTTTTAAGAAAACAGATCACGGTTTCAAATAAGCCTTACAGACACCAAGGTCCACAAACCCCATGATCAAACTTATGGTAGAACCGCAACTCAAACCAATAATGTTATCCCATTTTTGCTGCTTGGCAATATAAGAGACATTCACTTAAAATGATGCCATATTCACTATTCCCTACATTTTACATACTATGTAGAGCCATATTAGTCAATGTTATATTTATTATCTTAGCTTCACAACTCTCATGACCAACAGCACTAACTGAGTAGGACTTTGAGAGTGGAGAAGAAAAACTCCCTGAATGTCATAGGAAAATAATTTTGGGAGGACCATTACTCAAAAAGAGACCAATCCTCCTTGGGCAGCCTAGAAGATATATGTAATAATGAAACTAGATGACCTAAATCAAAAATGTATAATAATAGTTCAAATACACAGAAATGAAATAGAAAAACATAATACAGGTAACCCCATTTTAAGAAGGTTTAGCTTACAATATTTCAATTTTACAGTGGGATTCTGATAATAAACATAAATCCACATTCAGCAAAAACTGTACTCTGAATTCAGAATTATGTTTTTCTCCAAGCCAGTAATACTCAATTTGCAATGTTAATGTATGTGTATAAAGTATCTTCTCACAACAGTTTTGGAAGAATTTGTCAAATTGTATGTCCTTTGCAAATTGAGAAATGCCTGTAAAATGAAAATGAAAAAAAAAAACTATATATAATAAAATACTGAATATAATAAATTAAACTAACTTCTGGTACAGAGTACTATGAAGAAAATAGTATAATACACAATATAAAACTACTTTGTGTTGGTGCAATGTAGTGAGGGATTCGACAGGTGACAAAGTTGGTCTTGTTGGACAATAGTGACCATGACTTCAGCTTCTGCTAAAATTAATCCCAATCTACAGTTTAACTTGTGTGGGTCAGAGTTGCTTCAGTAATGGCGTCCTTCATGCTTTTTGGGGCATAGCGTCCTGCTGTAATCAGCGTCATGTGAAAATGAAATGAAATGTCGTGGCCTTTAATGCGGGAGCACTGAGGGAAATGTCGATTAAAATGTCAAGTGGTTGTGGGTAATATGGGGCCATGAATGTCATCAGTACACTAATGCACAGGAGCCAGTGGGCATCCCCAACCTTACAGTAGAGACAGGACCAGAGAGATCACAGGCGTACACACCCAGACCTCCAGGTGAGTGTATTACCTACTTAAAGGTAAGAAACAGGCACTGGTAAAATGAAGTAAAGCTTTTGGAAATTATCTAAGACAGTGAGTGTATTATCATATAATTTACTTATGACACTCCTAGCTTTGAAGCATCCGTTCTATTGGGCTATAATTCTGTAATATTATTCATGACATCATAAAAAAGTAACAAAGGAAAGCAACAGAGAAAGAGTGAGGATTTGCACTGTGTTTTGAAATTCCAAACTCACCAAATTCTCCAAATGAGCTGTTTGGCAGGCTGCACTGTCAGCTGCAATTACATGCTTGGTCTGTCCTCTCTCTTATATGCAAACCAAATATATTCAATAACAAGGCTACCATCAGGGATGATATCCTAATAATCACAGCCGTACCTAGTTAAATCTCTCTCACACACAGTCTGTGTAGTGAAGTGTGGGTCCTACCATCCAGACAATATTATGACCTTATTATGTTTATTATGATAACCATATTATGATTATTGTGAAGAATGTGGGCTGGACCCCACAATTATTCTGAAATATACTGCATGTGTCTAGCTTAATAAATTTGGATAGCCATATGTTACCATTGATTGACCAGATTTGGCTGATTTCATTTCAAAGTTCTGAATATGTTGGGTTGTGACTGCTCAGAAGTACTGGGCCCTTCTATGTCCCATCAAATTGGGGCACTTGATCATTACAGCCTTATCAGTACTTACCTGTAACTGATCCACAAGGATTACAATGACAAGATGCAAATCTATTTTATTCTTCTTCTAGGTTTCCCATTCATACTGACATTCATCAGTTTATTAGCAAAGACTAATAAATACATACAGTGGTGTGAAAAAGTGTTTCTTTGGATCTCGGCATGATGTGTAGCTTTTAAGGATCTTTTGATGGACTTCACTTTGTCAGACGGCTACTATTTAAGTGATGTCTTGATTGAGAACAGGTGTGGCAATAATCAGGCCTGGGTGTGGCTAGAGAAAATGTACTC
>JAVSBV010000079.1:4131309-4155147 GCA_033117975.1 Parotocinclus spilosoma | reverse complement strand
ATGGTCATAATGGGGTATTTTGTGTAGAATTTTGAGGAAAGAGATTAATTTAATACAATTTGGAATAAGACTGTAACATAATAAAATGTGGAAAAAGTGAAGCGCTGTAAATGCTTTCCTGATGCACTGTAATGCAAAAAAAAAAGAATCCACACATAATTTATAATGTAACAAAAGAATAGCTTTGTATTGTCAGTCATTACCTCAACTAATTTAGGACTGTTAACACGAGGGTCCAAGATTCAAGTCCAATTCTGCTATGCTGCCACTCTATTGTACTATGTGTCAGTTGTAAATTACACTAACGAAGGGTGTCTGCTACCTGACTAAATGAACATAATAATGTGAGACCAGTTTCAGAGATTCTCTTGTAATTATTAAGCACTAGTACAAGAAGATCTGGTTCCAATTCAGTGTATGATGCAAGTGGGTCCTGTCCCATGACAGCCCTATCCCGTCCCATCACCCCTTAGTGTGTCTCCACACATAACTGTGAGAAAGATTTATTGCACATTTCACACATTGGTGCCACTCTGAAAGCAATAGCTTCATTCAGGACGACAGCCGTGTTAATTAGACAGGTCAGTATTACAGAGCAGGAAATGCTTAAAGACTCATAGCTTATGTCAGTGGATTCAGCATACACACAAAGTGTCCTTAAGTGCCATAATACAGCATCCTAAATCCATTACACACTAAATATTTACTGAATTTATGTTTAATTAACATTTATTGGTGAATTATTATTATTATTATTATTATTATTATTCCCGCTCTTTCCTACATGATTATGTTTTGTAACATATGCTCATATAACATTCACGGGAGAAATATGATTATCAGTAATTATAACTATAAACATAATACACTTACATGATAAACTTAACATTCATGATCCAAATCTGCTGTTCCATCACATCCCAAAGGTGCTTTTTTTGGAAAGGGTTGACATGATCAGCAAAAATACTCAACTAGGCTGTGACATTGAAACAATGCTTAGCTTATATAAAGAGGCTGAAATATCTTTTGCACCATAACACACCACTATCAGCCTGATTTGTTGATGCTAGGCAGGATGGAGTCATGCTTTCATGTTATTTACGGGAAATTCTGGATGTCGCAGAAGAAATCAAAACTCATCAGCCCAGGTATCTGTGATCTGGTATCAATAAGGCATTTTCACCCAGAAAACTGTCACTGGATATTTTTTAATTTTCAAACCATTTTCTGTAAACCCTAGAGATTTCTGTGTGTAGATTCTAAAATAATTATTGTTTAAAGTTAAATAACCATGTTCAAAGTCACTTAAATCACATTTCTTCCCCATTCTGCTGATTGGTTAGAATTTGAGCAGAATTTGCAAAAACCTAATTTTTAGCCATGTGGCATCCATACTAATAGTACTAGGGCACTGGGCACGTTCTAATAGTTAACCAAATGTGTATATTTACAATAAGCAATTAACATCTGAATACAATTTTAGTCACATGACAGTACATCGTAAATGACCTTCTTAACCATAGTTACGACATCATCAAATATACAATAAAAAATGAGAGAACTTATTTTCGTCTTCTGTGTTCTTCAAAAGATCCAGATGATACAACTTCCTATTTAACGGAATGTGTATTTAATGTGGCTTGTGGTATGCTCCCTAATTTTGGACAGGACTAACATATATGTGTTTCAAGTAAATTATTATAGACTTTTTAAGCCATAAACCCCCGCCTGCATGGCCAAAAATATTTAAGCCATATTTGGGATATGGAGTGACACAGCAATGCAAAAAAACATGCAGATTACTGAATTTTAATGATTATATTTCACTGTAAAGTGTAATATTAGAGACCAGGCAAAGCTAAAAAATGCTATTCTTCAGAATTGTTATTGTTTGTATTAATGTTTTATATATTATATACCATAACT
Source organism: Parotocinclus spilosoma (assembly GCA_033117975.1). NCBI lineage: Eukaryota > Metazoa > Chordata > Actinopteri > Siluriformes > Loricariidae > Parotocinclus > Parotocinclus spilosoma. The sequence continues at coordinate 4,153,221 of JAVSBV010000079.1, read as the reverse complement.
TTGCAATTACATCATTGTGCATAGCACTTTGCTTAATAATAGGATGTTTCTAACAGTTAATTATATTAATTATATATAATTGTAGTTTCCTAGTGGTAAAAATGGCAACCATTTGGTGAAATGGCTCAGATATACAGATACAGAACAACAAAAAAAACCTAATAGAACTCCCTGAATATAAATCATTAACAAACAATAAACCCACACAGCTTACACAAGGTGGTTGTGGCTACCAAAAACAAAAGTAATAAACATATATTGCAATACACAGTATAAATATAGAAGTAAAAAAAAAAAAAGAAAACACATATATATATATATATATATATATATATATATATATATATATACACCATATCACACACACACACAAACAAATGCAAACTTATGTGTAATACCAGTCATTACATAAATAAATCGAATTTAAACAGTTTTGGCCATCAAAACAAATAAATAGTAAATAAACATCCCTCACAAACAGATTCCACCCCTAATTTCTACTACCAAGTGTGCTTCCTGTGCATTTGAAATATTATTTACATGTTTTATGGCTCACAATATATAACTGTGAATTTGCTGAATACATGAAAATCAATATCTGCTTTGTACATGCCTATAGCAGTTGCTTACTGCCAGCTGCTTTGCTATATATCACTACCAATATAGATCTGGGTCCATTTCCAATCATTGGACATGTAAATGCTTATAATTTCACATTCATGTTTAATCGTGCCCCATGGCCTTTATGTTGACCATCGCCAAAGTCCTCATCTGGTCTAAGGTCAATCTTTAAATGCCTTTTCATTGATTGGTAAGATACCAATATTATTGAGCGGCTGCCTTTGTAGCGGCTACAGCCACCTCTTGACCTATTGCTGCATGATTTCTATCACACTGCCAACACTACATAATAGCTTGACATGCAGCTAGAAATCATGCAGGAGGAAAGTCAGTAATCATGAGGAACAATACATGCAACAGGGGTGCATGTCGCTTCTTCATCTTATTTACATGAGTGTATATTTCATTATCTAATACAAGCCTAGATGGTACGAACGTAGGCAAACATCCAGGCTCTTTTGTGTGTGCTATTTCATATTTAGCTCTAATTTGAAGTACATGTATAACTGTCTGCACTGTAGCCAGGACACAGTGGGAGAGCCATTTTACTTAGACAGCAAGAGCTTGTCTTCATTACCTATTGGGTTAGACCCAATGACTCTCAATGTGACTTGTAGAAGACTATTATTTTAAGAAAACCCAAGTACTAATCATAGCCTGCGCTGTTTGTGTAAACTGCTAAATTGGTTAATGCCACAGCGACCCAAGTGCCTCCTTTATGTGGGCCGTCTCATGCTGTGGGAGTGCATTCATACTGGGCCGTGTGGTGTCAAAGATGCTGAAACACTGCAGCCGAGCTAAGAATAGAGCTTCAGATTTGTTTTCCACTTTAACCACTGCAAGTCTTTGATGGTGGGACAATTACAGCACGTTCGTTGGCACGCAAGAATTTTCACACAATCACACTCATTCGAGTCACTGTGGATTACAACAAATTATGTCGTGTTAGTGAAGAGTGGAGTTTTATATTTAACATGTAAATATAAAAGCACACCGAAGTCACAGGCATAAGTAATGATGCGGTATTAGTGTTAACACCAAGAATGCCCATTAAAAGCCAATCATAGAAGACATTTGGTTTTGTCTCAGATGATTAAATCTGAATTTAACGGTACATCACAGAAGTAAACAACACATGCAAGGTTGCTCTCATCATCCATGTTGATTTGTGTGATTAATGTTAATATTATAGTGATTTAAAGGCTAAATGCACACACATGCATGAATGTTCATTTGAGGTATGTGGAACACAGTTTTTGTACCACTTCACAGAAGTATTCCATGTTTTTCAGTGTGCCCCTGAAAATGCCTTTAACTATAAAAATATATAGTTTCTCTAGTATTGCTAATTAAGTATAACCAATATGGGGAGATGGTGCCTAACTGGCAGCATAGGGTACAAGGCAGACAGGGACACATAACTCACACATTCATACACAATTTGCAGTTACAAAATTGTGTAGATCCCCCTCATGCTGATAAGCAATGACCTTTCAAGTGATGGACTCTACATGACTTCTGAAGGTGTCATGTAGTATCTGGAACTAAGACTTTTGCAGTAGATCCTAAGTCTTGTAAATTGCGAGGTGACGCTCCATAGATTGGATTTGCTTATCCAGGAGATCTTATAAATACTCGATCAGAGATCTGGAGAATCCGGAGAAGCTTTTTGTCATGTTCCTCAAACTATTCCTGAACACTTTTTTAGCAATCTGGGACCAAATTTTGTTATAAAACCCATCCTTTTCTGGGTAGAGTCTGCATGTCCCCCCATGTCTGCGTAGGTTTACTCAGAGTACTCCGGTTTCCTCCCACAGGACAAAAACATGCATTAGGTTCATTGATTACACTAAACTGGTCCAAACCGAACATATACTGTATGTGAGTAGCTTTGAAGTAACCTTGTGTCTGGTCTGTCTTTAAAATGGCCACTGATGCTGATAGTAACATTAACTCGAATAAATAAACAAAACCATGCTAATTCTACCATTAGGTTCAATTAGAATATATTATGATCCAGAGCCTTAAGTGCTAGTGCTGCAGTGAAATGCATAACAGTACTTCATTCATGTTTCCAAACGATAGCTTTGTATATTGTTTGAGTGCTAAAAGACCATTTGTGAAACACTTCTTGATCTAGAACAGACAGCACCAGTGTCTCTTTCCCGACGAGCGACAGAAGAGCTGAGAAAGAGTCAATTGTTCTATTCTGGGTCACCAGTGGTTTAGCTAAGTGGCATGGGTGCAGGGTTGTGCTCCCAACAGGCATTTGGGTCTAATGCTGCCCACCCATGGAGTGGGCACCAAAACCCTTTTCTGTCTCCCAGTGGGAGAAAAGATAGAAAGAGAATGAGAGAGGGAGACAGAGAGAAAGAGAGGCTTCCCCGACACCCACCACCCCATCCCATTGCTTCCAGCCTGTAATCTCAGATTAGGGGGCTGATCAAAGCCTTAAATTTGCACCACTGGGCAGGGGTGGAGATTATGACACAGTGGCACTTTCATTGTGAACGCTAAGTATGTATGACTGAGAGGAGGCGCCCTATTTAACATCGTCTCATGTCCCCTGAAATATACTGCTAATACAAACGCAAAACGTCACTTAGCTGGTTAGCAAGCTCTATTACCAGCAACAACTGCCATGTTTTCTGCATGCTCAGAACAGAGGCATCTTTCTTGAGCCTCTAGGGTGGGATTAGAGAGAAAAATCTGGCACGAAAAAGGAGCATAACCTTCACTTTCTTCCCCCATGCTTCTTAGCACAATACACCACAACCATGACTTCTCAGCTAAGGGTAGGAGGGGAGATGCTCTAAATAGTGAGAGCCAACCAATTTTCTCCTCATCTTCTGCACAGTGCTGGCTTAAAGTAGCATGTAATCCTCGCCTCTCGTCTCCGTCTGCTTCCACTTGCGAGCTCATGACAAACAATTAACCTCACCATACACTTAATGACATTTGATCAGGTCTTTCATCCTTTGCTGGGTTTCATCCTATTTTTGTCAAAACTTGCTGGGATGTTTTAGTCTTTCTTGCAAATAAATTGTATTATTAAACATGCTATTAAATTATCTCTTCAAAGCTGATTAACTTGATTGTAATGCTCTCAACTGGATAATTAGCTTTTGTGGCATCCCTGGGTGATTGCACTGATATTGTGCAAGTGATCGCTAATTATTTTTACACTACAATAAACTGAAAGTGAATGTAAAGTATTCAAACGATTATGCTGTATGAAACATACAAACCAATGGGTGATGCTCATTCTAACCATTTTTTTTAATTAAGTAATAATAATAATAATAATAATAATAATAATAATAATAATAATAATAATAAGGCAGCACGGTGGCTCTGTGGGTAGCACCACTGCCTCCTGGTCCTGGATTCAATCCCAGGGTGAAGCGGCCTGGGTCCTTCCTGTGTAGAGTCTGTATATCATCCCCATGTCTGGGTTTACTCCAGGTACTCTGGTTTCCTTACACAGTCTAAAGACATGCGTGTTAGGTTATTGGTGTCTCTGAAGTGGCCCATAGTTTGTTAATGCGTGACTGTGTGCCCTACAATAGATTGGAACCCATCTAGGGTTGTTCCTGCCCCTGCACCCAGAGTTGCAGGGTGGGCACTGGCTGTCCCGCAACCCCATGTGGATTAACTGGAAGATAATGGTTGAATGGAATAATAATAATAATAATAATAAAAATAATAATAATAATGCACCCAAACAGAAATGTCAGGTTGCTGTAGAAGTTTAATTAATTTGTTGTATTAAGGTAAAAAGTAAACAATGTAACATTTACAATCCTATGTAATAACACGCATTGCCACCCCCTCCCACTACTTTTGGGTAGTGTATCTCTTGATCTCAGACTGATGACTGCTTGGCATGTCTCTAGGATGTGAAGACATTTTGCCTAGTTGACAGACTTTAAAAAGAGGGGGCACATCATTTGACTGAGAGAGGCAGAATGGATCTTTCAACAAATTCCCGGCCAAATAGGCTGTTCTGAACTAGCTGTTAGGAGGTGTTCCTATCAATTGTAGGGCACAAACACTCATACACACTCACACTAAGGGGCAACTTAGAGATGCCAATTAACCTAATGCATGTAACAGGTATGTTGGAGAAAACCAGAGTACATGGAGAAAACCCACACAGACATGGGGAGAACGTACAAACAGGCAGGTGAAGCCCGGGTTTGGTACTGAACTGGGAATCTCATAGTTCTGAGGTTAGTGTTGTGCTCTGCGTTATTATTTATTAACTTATTATTTCTGGTAACTTTTGATCAGTCTTTCATATCACATTGGAAGACTTTTAACCCATTCCACTATGCACAACAACTTCAGCTCTGGAATGTTGGTGAGTTTCCATACATGAACTTTATTTTTTAGAACATTATTATTGGACTTTGACTTGGATCATTTTCCTCAATAAATACATCATCATTTAGAATGCTTTAGTTTACTATGGTTCTCGTTATCTACTTTTAGGTTTTCAATTATATTTGTGCAGCAATATAGACAATTTAAAGGGGGTTTGCAAACTTTCAAACACTTTACACCTCACTTTAAGTCTAACCTCAAAAACCTGAAATAAATCTTAAGGCTTTTTTGGTTTTTCTAAATAATAGTTGCAGTTTTTGTAAACAAGCAATTAAAGTTGTGGGGAAAAGAAAAAAAAACCCACAAGGTTCTTACCAATTTGGGGACAAATGGTCCCTACTAGAAGATCAACGCATGGTGGTCACTCACAAACACAAGTTTGCCTCTCTATCGTTGTGGGGACCTTTCAATGACATAATGATTACTGTGACTGTGACCACTGACATGACTAATATAGCTAATTAGTTACTCCTCCATCTACTCCTAACCCTAACCTTAAGTCCAGTAACCTATAGCAAATCTTTTTTATTCTTTTGTTTTTTCAAAAGCCGCTGGCTGTTTCTATAAGGATGAGTAAAAGGTCCCCACAATGTCATATATATCACATATTTCAGTAAGCCATTTGGTCCCCAGAATGTCATATAAACATGGGCTCAGGCACGCACGCACACACACACACACACACACACACACAGGGGAGTTTTCACTGCTTTCTCTCAAAATAAAGATGGAGAAGTGCTCAAGATCAGACCAAACTGACAAAGTGCAACATTGGTGAGGTTGCTTTCTTTCCTCTCTGTTCATGTTGTCATCAAGACCTCATAGCAGTTGGTGGGAGCTCACAGCCAAGCAAAAGGGCAGCCATTTATCACAGTCGCCCTGAAATGAAAGGATCCAAACATGTCTTTTCCATTCCCCCCTTCAAGGCATCTCCTCCCCTCTTTTTTTCGCCCTACATCAGCACTCCGCATCCGTTCTCTCCCTTTTCGGGCCAGCAGTTGCAACTAGTTGCAAGAGGGCAAAGAAGTGTTCGCAGACTCAGCCTTGGTGGTGTACAGCCAGTTCTCTCACGCTGTGGCTAAAGTGACCCTTTGTGCACCGCATGTGCGATGTACTTGTGTGTGTGTGTGTCGGGAACTGATTTGCAAGGCGATGGTGGCAGAAGTCAAGCCCCAGAAGGTGAAAGGCTATGACCTTAGTAGAGCTAGGGCCCGAGGCCCAAGTTAGAATGGTAAAGGACCCAAAGAAAGAGTGCCTGTCCAGGACCCAAAGGCCACAAAAGGGCCCATCTGCATACTTCAGGTAGGGCTCTGTTATTGGAGCTGACAGGGGTGTGACAGCCTGAATGGTGGAGGGAGTGTGTGAGTCTCTGTATGTGCGCAGAGGGGGGATGTTCGATTTTGAATGGCAGCTCCTTCCCTCCTTTAGGCTGAGAGGAAACCAATAACAACTAATCTCTTCGCGCTATGATAAACAAAACAGTAAACAATGCTATTGTTTACACATCCTGCGGGCAGAGTGCTGACTGCTCTTTGTAATGGCTGGACGACAGAGTGCAGACGTACTCAGGGCAAAGGCCATCGTAGAGAAAGTGTGAGAGTGAGCAAGAACGAACTGTGACAGCTGACATACTAGCCTTCCTGTTAGCCAGCTCATATACCTCATTTTCCATTCCCAGAGAGAAACAGACAGATCTCCAGTGGGTTGTTTGTTTGCATGTTCCCACCTCTTTTGGGAAAACGAGACACTAACACAACCCGTTCTCACATGGCCCAGAGCCTGATTTCCAAAAAAACTCACCACGGCATCCCATTTTCTCATCTCACATGATAAACACCAGTGTTTTATGTGGATGGGCCAATTCCCGTTAGACTGGGACTTTATTAAAAGTTGTTTTGATATTCTCCTTGAGGGATTATTTTACCAGACTGGGGATGTTTTTTTCTGTGGAAAGAGATAGCAGATTATTAACTCTAGATTATGTTCATTTATGAAATAGGCCCATTTTAAGGCTGGAAATACATGGTGTGCTTGAGATGTGATTGATACAGAGTATCAATATCAGGATCAGAAATGCTGGATCCGTTTTTAATTATTTGTGGTGAATGTGTGATGTTAACTGACATAGCAGAGATTATGCATAGTTAGCTCAGTTATTTGAAACACATACAGTACTGTTTATCAACTATTAGGCCACCATTAGATTAGCTGTTTGAGCAATGATATTGACATGATCAGTAATGAGTAATGATCATATATAACATATTGTTGAAAACTGGGCTCCATAATTTGCTTTTCCACTGTTCTTCATTCCAGGCTTTTGTGAGCTTTAGCATATCCTAGCCGCTCCACCCTGAAGGGGGTCGCACTAAATACTTTCCACTGTAACCTGTAAAAGTTGATTTTTTCCAGTATATTTCTTGGTTATATTCCAATTAAGATACTAATGCATAATTAGAGACCACTTAACTGTTAATGTTTTGCTACTGATGCATTCACAGCAGACACGTCACTTGCACAGTGGCCCAGTTTGAGTCACAATGTCTTCCAGTCATGTAGGCATGATTGGCTTTGTAACAATAGGGTTATCACTTCGTACTGTGCCCAGGCACATGCGGAAACATCCCCAGGCATGCTTTAAGAGGTTGGGTTTAGTTGGACTTGGGCACAGTTTGCATTACATCACTTCAGCATCACTGGTAGTATAAATGCAAACCCAAAAATGCCCTGGTTCATCCTGGGTGCTCTACAGGTGGTAGTTCGTCCCACATTAGTCCCTAGAACTGAGAGTTCTGGGTCCTCCTTATGTACTAGCATGTGTGTGTATAAGTATATGCCTTCTAGGCATGGCTTTCCCACTACCCTCACCAGGTTTATTCGGTTAAGAGAATGAATAAATAATACTCAGTGGTTAAATAGTTCAAAGCCTTGGTTAATTGGTATATAATGTATCAGCATTATTGCCATAACAGTCCAGTAAATATGCAATAACTGTTGACTTTAACCTGCCTCTAAATGTCTTCTGATTTTTGGCTATGTCACAGAGCATGTTTCACCTTCACTTGCCAGTTATCTTCAAATAAATATGCTCTGATGTTTCACATTACATTATGTTCCCAGTAATGTGTTTTGAGTTCTGTTTCTGGTTGGCTTTAACCTTTGTTTACAGTATTCTCATCTGCCAACTCCGAACCCGCTTCCAGTTTAATCAGAACAATCCAAAGTAAAGTCCAAACCTATTAATCAAACAGAAGATTGGTGTAAGCATGGTGTGGAGTAGCAGCAGCCGCGTACAAGTGTGTGCGTGTGTAGGTTAGCATCTGAACATGGAAACAAAGCACTTGTCATTGGAAGCATATGTAAAAGAGACAGAGGCGAGACGACTTAGGGTGAGGCCTTTCTTGCCGGCTGTCCTTGTGCACTGTCTGGAAGCAGTTATGATCCACCAAGGCTTCTTATTAAAAAAAGACAGAGGGAAGAAAAGAGAGAATCAAGAAAGAGGAATGTTGAATTACCTCCAGGCGGAAAGAGGAGGTTATTCATACAAACGGGTCTCACACACATTAACTCTGAGGAGCAGCTTAACTTCAGTCCCAAAGCTACAACCCATCTCTGCAGAGGCTGATCTGCCAAATGTCTTATAACTTTGATTATGGAAGCAATTCATAATATTCTTGGGAGCACTAGTCTCTTTTGGAACCATAAAAATAAACACATAGGCAATTCCAGAAACTATGAAGTATTCTTGAAGCAAGGGAACATGAAGGAAAGAGGAGATATTCGATGCAGTGGCTGAGCAACAGGGGAGCCTGGGAAGGCCTGGAATTCTGATTAATCACAAATTAAAATATGGAAAATTAATGATTTGTAGCAAGTATTGAGCCCCTGCCAAGGAAAATCTCAGTGACCTTATTGAAATTCCCACTCCCACAGAGTGTAGCTAGTCCTGACTGTTTCTCATAATTGACCGTGGTAACTTAACCACATGATCATACTGGTTGTGTTATTGCATTGGAGCCGTGTAAAATGTGGAACAGCCTTGCCTTTTAAACAATATAGCCATTATAGAGGATATTATTTAATGATTGAAAAATATGACAAAAAAGATAATTCACCAATAGGTTGAATGAATTGGTGATGAATCTGGCAACCGGACAGGCAAGGAAGTGTTGCATTCTTGAGTCTTGGGAAACACTTGGTGTGCCGTTTTAATGCCAGTTTTAAGCCCTGCCATGAGAGTTATCATGTCCTGCACATATTGGTGATTTGTTAGTGCCCCTTATATCACTATTAGAAAGGACCAACTGTTACATTCGATAGCTCCCTGTATTCGTCGTTAAAGATAGTATGGTTCCAGTCCATAAAGTCTAGGTTTGTCATTAATGATACCACTGCAAACAAAGGCAATGTTGACTGGTTGTTAATGGCAATCATTTGTCTACTGCTAATCACCTGGAAATGGTCCAGTCAGAGACAGGGGTGTGTAGTGAAGGTGTCACCTGTGTCTGGATATTGGACAATGAAACTGTGGTGAACCCCCAATACCCCCTAACAGCTAGGTCAGAGTGGCCTAGATGGCAGTCAATTCATCGAATAACCATCCTGTTTCTCTCAGTCCACTGATGTGCTTACAAAATGTCTTTGTTTACTTTGTAGATGCATGTCTAGCAGTCAGCAATATCTCACCAAGAGGTACACTACTCAAAATTAGCCAATGAGAGCCTTTTTATAGCGCAGCAGGGAAAGCCTTTAAACAGCCCGTTTGTGGAAAGTTCCTTTGTCTAATTAGATCCCACCCAACATCATACTTATATATCTGCCTGCCAATTGCATGCCAAGTTTCTGGGTACTTATTAATATAATACAACACATTAATTAAGCTTATATTGTTTAACAATTAAAGGAAAAGTTTCGGACACAGCTTGCCGTTATGCCGTGAATTACTGGGAACTGAGCAGTCACTGTGAAAAGTCCTGTTTTGACAGGGTGATAAGGGCACTCCAGTGCTCGATCCATGTGGTATTTTGACCAAAGGACGTCACAGACATTTCATTAAGACCCCAAGGAACTGCGTTGACTTGTGAAAAAGGGGTATGAAATGTCAACTGTAAAGCAATATCCAGTAGGGACCAGGTCAAAACATCTCAGGCTAGTACTGGAATCTAAGGGAACATCAAAGTGTCTGACTGAATTGCTGTACTATATATTTCTTCATTAGGTAACACTTCCAAGTTTCTACACTTATAATCCATTTGATCAGTTCCACTTATCATATAGAGGCACTTTGTAGTCATACAATTACAGTCTGAAGTCCATCTGTTTCTTTACATACTTTGTTAGCCCCCTTTACTTTGCTCTCTAATCATCAGGATCCCCACAGATCAGGTACTATTTGGGTGGTGGATCATTCCCAGCTCTGTGGTCATGTGTTAGTGTAAAAGGATCAACTTGGCATCCCGATGATGCTCCCAGATGCTGCTATTTTTTATATGCTGCTTTGTGTAAGCTGTAGGCTATAGCTGTTTATTCAGATGTATTTAGAGTTTTATATTACTGCATACAGATTCCCTGTATTTTTTGGTTGTATTCATTCAAAGATTCTGCGACATAACTACATATGGTCATTATAGCACTGTGAAAAATGCTGTAGCTAATCAAATGGTGGGCTAAGACTTTTGCACAGTACTGTATATCCAAAGAAAAATTCTGACTTTGGCTCTGTTGATACTGAAATTCTATAATTCCAACAACATGAACCGATAATATCTTGCCTGACTCTCTACCCTCAGCTCCCACAATGTCTCATTAGTAGAGCAGGCAAAGGAAGTGGTCGGTCATGGCGGCCCTTTCATCTTGCGTGTCGGTGGCGACAATGATGTGTGGGTGAGTGTTGCTGTGTGCGTATAGATGAATGAGCTCTAAGATAAATGCACCCAGGACAGTGTGCCATAGCCTCCCACCCCATGGACCCCAGTACCATGACATCAGAACAGAAGGGGCAAGCATCCTGGCTTTGTGGAGGGGCTAATTTAATTTGTACCTTCCAACGAGGGGTAAATATGTTTGAACTGGCTGTCTGTGTGTTGCTGACCCTCCGCTCGTTCTCACGGGAAACTAATGCGCCGCAGGATACCGCACGCTGCAACATCTCCAGTTCCGTTTGCAAAAAAAAAAGCTAATTTGATTATTTCTTTTTGCTTTTTTTGTTCTCATTCTCCATTTCCCTCTATCAGATTCCCACTCTCACAGTCTCCATCTGTTCTTCTCTTTTGGGTTGTAGTCTCCTTCATGGTCACACACACACCGTTTCGACAAACCCCAAAGGAGGCCCCGGTGACCTTCCCTGATCAGATTTGTTTGGTGTCTGGTGTAAAAAAAGGTCTTGTTGCCAGGACCAGAGCATGTTTGGTCATAAATATCTCACATCTTTTCTCAGCAGTCTGATTCGCCACTTATATCTGGCCTCGTGCTCTGTGAATGAATCCCTCTGAACATCTGCATCAGTGATGACCATGACGTTCGATATCAGTATCTATAAATCTACAAGCTTTGAAAAGAGCTCTCGCATGGCACACTAAGGTGTCAGTAAGACACCTAACCTTTCACACCACACAGGCTTCCTGAGGTCGACCCTCTGACCTTCGCTGGGCTCCAGCGTTGGAGTTTGACCTCTGGGCCTGCCCCAGCCTGCTTGAAGCAGCTGTGACTGATCACTCCTCTGGGGCTCTAGACTCCCATCACCAGGGCTTCATGTATAACAGTCAGTCTTTAGTTCATGCATGGACATACATGCAAAAAATATCATTATCATTCATTTATTATTTCTATTGGGAATTGTACTTTATTAAATCATTTATTATTCTATGGCCCTTTAACCACAACATAGTATATATTATTATAAGAATCCTGTCTAAAAATAAAACCTGAACCATCCTGTGTGTTCTTTTCTGTTCTTTTCAGTAAGCTTTGCATCACTGACCCCGTTTGTCACTTTTTGAAATAAACAGTCATAATTGTTTTTCATTTCAGTATTTTTGTAATACTTATTACTTTTGTACACTTTTGTTTATGTTCTGTATCTTTTATTATAGTGTTCATCAATTGCATTTTCTTTAGTTTTTAATTATATTCTCTATTTTAATTTTCTTTTCACTTATGTGTATTTAAAATGTTACTTTACAATTATTTTTCTGCTAATTTAATTTGTTTCTACCAAATAACATCTAGGCTGCCCATAGAGGATGGGTTTTTGAGTCTTAACCCCGCTTCCATATAACATTTATGGAGTTTTACCTTTCCACTGTTTGCTGTAGGCTTGCTCGTTTGGGGCTGTTGTCTTAAATAGTTGTACATTTGCTTAGAGACAATGGTCCATTGTAAAATGCATTATATAAATAAATGTAACTTGACTTGACCTTTTGTGACTGATGCACCTGCGATTTGGGCACACCATTTGGTCAGTGCTGAAACCTAGTTGCTTCATGATGCCTTAAAATCACATATAAAGCACATTTACATCTGATACTTGTTGTTTATTGACAGCCACACTAATATAATGTTTTATATGGTGCATTTATTTTGTTCACTGCACCTACAGTGGAGACAACTAGGAAAAATTCTTATTTAGATGCTTATAGAGGAGGATTCATAATGAAGTATACTTCTATTATATTAATTATTTTATGTATATAAACTTTTGCCTTATAATATATTATTGTTATATTATGAGTTTTATTACACTATTCAAACAGTACTATTATATTATCTTACATTTTAATGCTATGTATTAAAACGTCTGTATATTTAAACTGCTCACAAAAATTGATAAAATCAAATATAATTATTGTAAGCCTAAAGCTATATATAAACCTAAGAATTTGGCAACTTTCTTAAACCAGTTATAATATTTAGGGAGTTCCACTGTCACCCTAAGCTTGTTTGGACAGGAACCTATATGTATGCTGCACTATAAAAGGTAAATGCAATAAAAGTGAATTTGAATAGCCTTGACTCTAAGCAGGATAAAACACACCTCAAAGCTAAACAATAAATACTTGACAATTAAAGAAGATCAAGGATTGTTATGGCCTTTCGTTTTTATTTAAAGAAAGAAAAAGTCAAGCATTCAATAACATTAAAGATGCTCTTTGGAATATTATTAAATTTGGCTTGGTAAACATGGATCATCAGATTTTGCATGAACGTGGATTCAGGGGTTTACCTAGCAAATAAGACACAGTTCCTCTTTCTCTCAGATTGTTATGCTGATTATATTATTATACATTAGTCACCTTCTTATCCACTTAAACTTGGACAGGGCCATGGAAGAACCGGTGCCTAGCCGACGGCACAAGTTGCAAGGCAGGAACAACTCTGAACAAGGCACCAATCCATCGTAGGGCACATACACCCATATATACACTCATACACTAGGGCACATTTAGTGTAACAATTAACCTAAAGTATGTCATTGGGCGAAGGAAAAAAAAGACTGGAGCACCTGGAGTAAACCCACAGGGCCATGGGGACATGAGGAATGCAAACTCCATGCAGAAAGGAGCCAGAGCATTTTGCTTGTGATCAAATACAGGACCTTCTCGTTGTGAGGCGACGATGCTACCCACTGAGCCACTACGCTGCCGACTGGTTGTATTATTTGTAATGTATATCAGCAAATTAAATTAAATAAGCAGAGTAAATATAATGAACATTTTGGGCTGTCAAATTCCAGGATTTGTTTTTTTTAGACTTAAAAGTTTGATTTGATTGAATCCTTTTTAGGCCAAACGCTATTATATATCAGTCCTTTTTTATCTTCCTCTCCCTCTCTATCTTCCTCTCTCACAACCTGACCCTCTATCTGACCAGTCTGGGCCTCTGACCTGCAGCTGTGTTTACAGTCAACACAGCACCATGTTAGGACAGCTGTAGGAACAAGAAAGGCAGTGCAGACCACCTAATACGCAATATTAAACTCTCACACATACACTATAAATAGATTGAAATAGATATTGCTTATTGCAAAGCAAACAAAGGATCTGACAGGTGATTGACTTCATTTATATTAAACCGCTCATCATTTTCTATTGGTATATCTTCGAGACAGTTGTGCCACTATCTTAATAAGCGTTAAACATTTCAACTCATCCAGAGCTCTTTAGTCACCTGTCAGGGCAAGAAGATTTATGATGAACGCTGATGACACAGTGCTTGCTTGGTCTTCAGTAAGTGCGTGTGTGTGTGTGTTTGTGCGTGCCTGTGAATGTGTGTGTAATGGACATGCAAGGTCGAAATAACATCCATCTTTTCTCTGTTCCATTGTTAACACCAGCAAAGAAAATGACAGGTCAAAAGCCCCCATTTCCATCTTAACGCATCAAGTTTCTCTCTCACACACATACGCATACACTCGCAAACATCCTGGGACCAACGTCATGGGAGTCTGCAAACCCCAGCATATTTGTGGAAAGTCTCCTGGTGTGAAGTCTTTCCTTGGGAACATGGAAAGTTTTGTCTTTTGAGACACGTTTTCAACATTGAGCCTGTAAAATTGCATAAATCAACATGTTGAATGATGAGGAAATGTTCAGAGTTTCAAACGGTCGAACTCCCAAACCCCAAACGGCATTAAAGTAATAGGGATAGTTCATTGCCAAAGTCTGTTCGACTGAGAAACGATAGCCAAACCTCGACCATAAGAATAACAGTGTGGGTGATTGTGGTCAACTGTTTCTCAACTGACCAAAAATGCTAACACTGAAGAACAAACAGTACACTAAATATAATTTCTAAAAGCAATCATCACATATTATTAAATAAAAAGACATGGTTATGATAAAAACAGCTGAACACCATGACTCACTTGGCGCTCACTCCATGTGGCAGCCAGTTGAACTCAATCAGGACAAGATGCTTTGGCGCTGTGAGTGATATTGGCACCTGCTTATTTATATTGAGACAGTTTGGAGAGCATCAAGGCCATCGTCCTAAGCAGATATTGACAGCTCACTTGGGCCATTGACATCCTTGTCATTCCTGATCTTAGGCAGACTTGAGCGTTTCTTCAATCGCTTGATGTATGGTAATCACTTAAGACTAAACTAAATGTGTTAGGTGATGTACAGACATGGAATACAGCAAGATCTTCCTGAAGCCTATTTTATGCACAACATAGCAAGTGATCTAAACAGTGACTGAGCATAGATCTCTGTATTTACTAAATGATTGGAGATGTGATTTTCTGTTAAGACATTATAAAGGATCTAAAATAAGAGATGAAAAATGACAATCACCTTGTATTGTGTCATTGAAGAACTTGGTCAAACAAGCTGACAATGCCACAACAAGAGGTTTCCCTGCCAGACATTCCGTGGCCTGTGCCCAAAGAGTGCCATGAAAGGAAGCTCTCATAAAAGAAATCAGCAGGCAAGTTCATGGGAATTAAACATTCAGCGGTGCCAGTGATTAATAATCCAGTCATCTGAAAACATGAAATCTGTATTAAAGCTCGGAGACAAAGTTGAAGTCCAAAGTTTTCTAATTGTACTTTTTGCAAGTTCAACATAACAGAGCATATAAATACGGATGAATGTAAGGAAACAAAGACGGAAATGGCATAACTTTTATAAAAATTTAAATAAAATTTAATGTGTAATCACTTAATATTTCTGGGTATACTGTTGTGTTAGGATAGCAGGCTAAACTAACGACAGGTGGCTACTTCTAGCAGACAAACAGTATATAATTCAGGCAAATGTAGTTTCCCCATAAACATATACTGTCTAGTTTTAAGCCCATTATAGAAACTGGTTTGAATAGTGAATATTTAAAGAGCTCTAGGTCTGTTTTTCTTCAAATGATTTGTTTGCATCAGGATCAGTGGCTATTCATGATAAGAGCAAGATGAACACTAACTGGAAACACATTCATACATCGGCTGACCGATTAAACCATGTCTTTGGAATTTGGAAGGAAACCAGAGTACCCGGAGAAAGTCCACACGGACATCGGGAGGGCATGTCGAATCCATCCAAACAGGCAGAGCTCAATGCTTGGACAGCTTGCATCACCGTGCCACCCTTTTTCACAGAAAAGTTCCTATCTGGTTCCTATCTGTACAAGTGGGCTTGTAGTTAAGCAACAAGAGATTGTGGATTCAGAGGTTGAACCACATGCTGATTTAACAATCCACTATCTAAGCGTACATCAGAATTCTGGATTAAAGTCATGTTTGTATCTACTGACTCATCGTTTCCAATTCATCAGCTTTGGATGTGCATTTGTGTTGTTGAAGTGTAATTTCTGAAGTATAACACCACAATTTCCGTAATTTCCCTGGAACTGTGATCCCATTGACCTCCGGTTAGTGAGTCCCACTGAAATTAATAGGTAATAGTGATACCTATCCGTTTCAGCTCATATAATACCTATATGGGGCTAACTGAAACTCTTATGGCACATAATGAGCTTAATCACTGTGTGAGGTTCAGTTGAGTATTAAAAGTGAACAGGTCCCATGGAACAGCCACCAGTCTGCCTCCTTATGGGTAGTGCAGCCAGACCAGAGAGAAAATGCAGATAAGTGGACAGAAAGAGCTGCAGAAGAAGAGGTGATTTAAAACCACCAATCCCCTACACACTGGTACAGCCTCTCTTGATGGAAGCTTTAAGTCTTTCTTCTTCTTACACTGAGAATGGATAGAAGGGGGGAAAAGCTCCCCCACCTTTACTCGGGAGATACACACATCTAACATGATCCATTCCAGTAAGGACCGATGAGCTGACAATGAGTTCGCACCACCTGCTCCCGACCTTTATTGAGAGAGACAGGCCCCGGGCCTATTTTTAAAGAGACAAAGCTTGCCCTGGGTGACAGCTCCAGCCCAGACACGCCGTTCCCCATGCGGGAGATCCATAATCATCACCGAGAACAAGCGAGAGAGAGCAAAAGAGACAGAGAGAGCGAGAGCAAGAGAGAGCAGGGTTCCGAGGCCGAGTCTGGGACGGTGCTATAAGGAATGATGGACTATCAGTATGGCAGAATGAGACTTCCACATACTAGTATGAACACAGGGCTCCTTCCCCTTACTCACTCTAATGGACTGCTCCCACACAACACTCCATCTTCGCTAGCAGAGCCCGCTCGCCTCGCACCACCAGCACATGGGGAAGGCTCCAGAAATAGAAAAGATTAAATGTGTATGTTTAGCCTTCTCACTGCTGTGTGTCACTGCTTATAACAATAGGAATGATTTCAGGGTGAAACAGAATAATAGGAAAGTTATAGAACATTATTTGAAAGTCCAGATTGATGTGGTTTGTATGAAAATAAATTGTGTGAAAATAATAAAAAAGCGTTTACATAGGCAGGGAAAGACAATTACGCTACATTAATATCGCTCCTTGACACTAATACACGCCTGTACTGCTGTAACGTATTGCTCTTAAATTTTGGGAGGGAAAACCCTGAACTGTCATGTTGAAATGCGGATCCTGGGTAAACACACACTCGGCTCCGCCATCATTCATATTAATTATTCGTTATTCTGACACCTCGCCCATTCCTGCCAGTCCAACCCTCTCGTACCTGCGTTAACTGTGTCGCTTCCTCCACCAAACCCAGGCGATGCAAATAAAGCTGACAGGTGACTCCTGTTAGAGGAGCTTGCATGTGTTTGTGTGCGAGATCGAGAAGGCAGGGCACGCCGACGAGTGGGTGGGTGAATTTTACACGGATGCCATGCACTTGGCAGCACCAGGTTGCTTGTTTTTCTTTTTCGAAACTGACATCGGTCCTAAACGCTGATAGACATCTGGCACAACATGGAGGCGACACGTTATTTTGAAACACGCAAATAGCACTTTTCTCTCCCTTCTTAGCTGAACATAATGCCAGCTGAGCGATGACAAGCCCTTAGTGGCAGCAGTCCTGTAGACATATGTCATGTAGAAATGAAAGAAAATGTGGCATTCAGGCTAACTTGGGGTCGAAACTGAGATTTTTGTCTTAAAATAGTGTGCGTTCAAGTTCCTTCTGTAGTTCTGAAAAGGAAACCCCAAAAAATACATTACACATAAAATCAGTCTTGGTAAAAATTCTAACGTTTGCAGGACACAGTTTAATGAAAAGAAAATATATTACCACATACTGTAAACCACAATGACTCTAACCTGCCGTTACGACTTTCATATTTTGAAATGTTCGTTTCCTTGAGACATTGGGTTTCGTGTCATCATTACAGTTTTTCTCAGTGGTTTTTTGGTTCATTTCTCAGGTCAGAAATTCTTAAAACTGTTAATTCAATCTCCACATATCCTTGTCACTTGTGCACATAACAGCACTTCTTATTGCGTTTCACATTTTGCAAATGCTTTTGTACATTCATACAAATGATCATGTACAATCATCTGCTGTGTTCTGTATTATAAATTCCATATGTCATGTTAATCCAAATGTCTGTTGAATTGTCTTATCCTCCAAAACATTTACATGCAGAAGTGCTGAACATGTCATATTCTTACAGCCATACTTTGTATATTTCTATATTTTTGGTAGATTTTGGTAATTTATCCTAAAATCATTAGGTTGTTCTCAGGTAAATCCTGGCTTTCAGTTAGGAATGGAAATTTGTGAAGGTTTTGACCAACCAATGGTCAAACGGCTTTTAAGGCCAAGACCATAGGTACATTTACATTTTACATTTACAGCATTTAGCAGACACCCTTATCCAGAGCGAATTACAATTCATACAGTCTTACAATTCAAGCAATTGTGGGTTAAGCGCCTTGCTCAGGGACCCAACTGTGGCAACTTGGACCCTCTGGTCCATAGTCCAGTGTCTTACCCACTAGGCCACCACAGTCCCACAGGTCAGAGGTGCATTTCATGAACCTTCAATTGACAAACATATATAGACACAAAACACTGCAGTGTCACAAAGTAAAGACAAAGCGGTGTACAGGGTGAACAGTCAAGAAGAGGGTTAAGGCTGTGCGGTGAAAGGCTAAGGAAGAGGTAGGAAAGTTCATGCCCATAGGTTTGCCCTAGATGAAATATTGCACACAAACAAACAAACAAATTTGCACCATGTTTTAAATCATGGTCTTAAAATGGCTGAACCTAGTTGCTGGGTCCAGCCAAATATTGGAAGAACAACTGTGTTTTCAATCATTCAAACATTTCAGAGAGACAACAGGTATGTAATTCAGAAATATGCACTCTGCTGAGATGTTATTCAGTCTTTTGTATTGCATTTGTCCATTCTTATACCATATTGGACTGTAGAACTAGCTTATGGGGTTGGCAGAAGTCCAAGTTTCACATCTCAGCAAGAGAATACTATATATATATTATGGTCATAGCAAATAATGCCATAAGGTTGTGAGGGGAATCAGCAAGCCATTATAAAGGACAGTAATGTTTTTCAAAATATTCAATCTGTAAGCATCTTCACTGTTGACCGGGTTCTGAAACACCAGACGAGCATGAAACAGCTGTACAAGGTTCCTTTTCAAAGAAATAATGACAGGATGAAAGAGCTACGGTAGCAGTATGTACATGTAACGCCCTTATGCATATTGTCACATTTGCTATGGGTAAAATGTATGCAACTGTTTCTTGTCCAAAATAAACATGTTGAGTACTTCATTATTTAGTTTGTGCTGTAGCGTATCATGGAGCTGGATTCAAGAGACCTTTCACACTTTTGTGTACCTGGATGAGGCTGGCTTCTACCTTGTAAAATGCAGAATGTGTGGTCGAAACATCACTGGCCAAAGGGCAACCATTGATATGCCAGGTAAAAGGGAAGGAAGCATCACTGTGTGCTGCACTATGTCAGAGAATGGGATAAGAGCCTATAAGACACAGCACCTTTTCACATTCTTGGACACCCTCTACAGGGATCTCATCTCAAAGTATGTGATTATTTGGGCATATGTTTTTATTACTTTAACACCATCAGGTAATGCTTTGCCATTCATCATAGAATGCTGCTGGAATTCCTTCCACCCTATTCCCCATTCCTGAACCCAATTGAGGCGTTCTTCTCCTCATTTGTTGTCAACAAATTGCAATGCAAACAATACAGTAAACTATAACTGTATACATTTGATTCCTGTCCAATTTCTTGCTGTCAGTCTCTCACATAGAGTCATGTGTAACTTTGAGTTCTGTGTAAGTATGTATATTGTGTGTAACATGAACAGTTTCAATTGATATGCCATAGAGTGTGGATTCTTGCAATCAAAAGCAGAATATACTTAGCGTTTACTGTTGCACTGACAACATGACTAAGTATTTTGACTGCCTTGATCTTAGACAATGACACACAGACTAGACATTCCGATGGCACTGACAACTTGACTGAAATAAATATTTGTTTTTGAGACACTTAAGAATTCTGAGCGAGGTACATGCTTTTGCAGGTATTTTATTTGTTGTTGGACTAACTGTTTTGAAAAATGCACTTGCTGTGATGACAATGTAAAATATGATGTAAGAAATGTACCAAATAGACTGTGAAAAACTGTAATATTTAGCTGTTTGTCCCTTCTCTATAGCTATCTGAGCAGAAAGTAGACCTCCTCGCAGGCAGATAAGCACAAAGCTAAGAAATAAGGAAATGTAACCAGTGGTTTAATCCTTAAAGTTTACTGTCCTGGCACACTAGGGCTGTGTAAGAGTAAACTGTGAGTTTGTCGAATAATTAATTACAATGGTGACTTGTTTTAATACAGACTGTGAGCCAACTGTGAATGAAACAATTTACTTGGCATTTTACTTTGGTGGTATATTTTACATCTTATGAGCCTAATTTGCATTCATATTCACTAGTTAATGTGTCTAATATGCATTCAGAGAATGCACACATACAGTACTGTGCAAAAGTCTAAGGCCACAAATAGATTAGATGCACAGTGTTCCCTCGCCACTTTGCGGTTCACCTTTCGCGGACTCGGTGCATCGCGCGTTTTCAAAAAATATTAATGGAAAAAATATATCTCGGGTTTTTCGGCGAAAATCACAAAATTTATGAAAATATATTACAAATATTAATTCTAACAATAAAGGAATGTTATAAATCATAGAATATTACAATTTACATTAAAAAATAGTTGTTGTATCTACTCAATGTGTAGGATATGTGTGTAAGTAAAGAGAAGGTTCCATTACTTCAGCGTGTTGCTTGACTATTTTAACAACAGTTAAAAACACTACAATAGCGTATTTACTCAGCGGATGAATACTCACCAAAAACGAGAAGTAAGACTAAAGCATCGGCTGCCTGAGTCGCTACTTGCCGACATAAGTGTTTGTCTGCGGTGTTGTGTTTGCTGTTTGTGAACAAACAGTTTCGTTATAGGCTATAGGAAGTTGGGGAAAAAAAATAATGCTGGAAAGTTTTTTTATCTCGTCACAAATGGTCCCTGTCTTACCGGATGTTCTCTCAGCATGTTTTTTTTTTAAAATTTTTTTTATAGTCACTCAGTAGTCCTGTTTTGAGCATCAAGTCATATTGCCGGAAACAAGGTTTCTTTGCATTTTCTCCATTTTTTAAATATGAATCAGCCAATAAATAAACTGTACAATTAATTGCTCTAAAGCAGTCTTTCTGAAAAGGGATGCTTATACCCGGGTCAGTGGGCACTCCTTGATCCTTGTGACCTGTGCTTAATTTGTGCCAGATCTTGTCGGAACAAAATTTGCTACCTCTCGTTTTTGGAGCATGTACTTTCTGGAACTTATGTGGATTAATTTTTAACTCATTTTCTTTGACATTAACTCCACTCCACGTGTAATTATTTATTTATTATTTGGCATCTTTATCGTCGCTATCGGCATCAGTGGCCATGTAAGCGACACACACAAGGTTATATCCATACACAAGTTCATCTCAACACCAG
>JAVSBV010000079.1:4106787-4117133 GCA_033117975.1 Parotocinclus spilosoma | reverse complement strand
ACGAGAAGGCGGGGCTGGGTGCGCGTGAACGTGGAGAGAAGGAGAGACGGGAAAGAAGCGATCTCTAACACTAATAAATATGATTATTTATTTATAATTGTATTATTGTTTTATTATTATTACTATTATTAAGTACTATCATTATTATTATTATAATTATTATTTTGCCTGTTATTATTATTATTATTATTATTATTATTATTATTATTATCACCTTAATAGCAATGATGATTCAATCTAAATGATTCAAATGTTATAACTGGTAAAGTTCTGAGAACAATCACAACTTTCAGATGTCTTTTTTTTCAATAAATAGCATTCGGTTCAGGTGATTACCTAATCAATAGCTTATCAACAAGGATCAGATGAGTCTGTTTTAAAATTAATCACCTACTGGAATGGAATTGCTGCCATACATGTGAATGATTTTACAAAATGAAATGGTTTCTTATTTTTTTCCAGAGCTGTTTATACAAATAATTAAATTAATGATCTCTGTATTAAGTTAAGAAATACAATATGAATTTGATGATTGAAAACAGGCAGTAGTGGTAAAACATGTTATATATCCTCCAGAAGAACCAGAGACTGGGGTGTGTGCAGAACAAGTAAAGAGAATGTAGACAGAGCTTGTGCTGTGTACTTTGGTGGTATTTGATATGCCAAAAAGACATGGATTAAATGAAACAGTTAAATTTGGGAGCCTCTGGCTGGCCAGCATAATCAAGAAATCTAAATTATTTGGTAGAAGTGGCATTATGATAGATGTACACAAACTCGAGTTGTGCCACCAGTTAGGCCAAAAACTAAAACAAACAAATCACTTCTGGATTCCTTACCTGGCAGGACTGGTAATGTAAATAAGGTCATATCATAAAATAGTGTACCATAAAGGAGTGTAATGTATAAAGCACACAAGCATCATTTTAAGACTCATCCAGAGCCAGGAGCCAAAAGCCCTTAAATAATATTGCAAAAGATGAGGGACAGGCCAAATCCCCAAACAGTGAATATTAATTTGATCTATCCAAGATATCTGATTTCTAAACCTGATTGTAATCCTTGCAGCCATGTGTGTGTACGTGAAGGGCAGTGGGGCACATTTGTTTCCCCTGCAGTAAGAGGTCGGAGAGTGTGTGTCCTGTGGGTGGTGTTTGTCATTTCAAGGAATCTTGTTATATACTCGCTGCTACTCACCACTGTGATAAGTCATTGTTATGGCGTTCCAACCTGGCAACCCTGTGATAAGGGAGCCATGTTCAATCACAGAGGTGGCTAATATTTCAAACGCCATATTGTTCGCCTCCAGCTGGACATAGTCATGTGCAAGCATCAACTCTCTCACACAATTGTACAGAAGAGACTCCGATTTAGTTCTGTCTCTGTCTGATGAAGCTCTCTAGAGGCACAGTCACCATTAACTACCTTCCAGTGTCACTGTCAGAGCTGGGAATGGTGGCACATCTGTACAGTGGAATAAAACTCCTTAGCAAGGCATGTGTACTTGTATAGTATTAAGGCACAAATGCTGTCAAATTGTCGGAAATAAAAGCTTACCCTATTTTAGGAGCTCTAAACAGAAAATGTAGTATCACAACCATCACACGATGTGCAAGCATTGGGCCAATAAGCTCACTTATACTGTATTGATTTAAATCACAGACAAACACATCCCAGTCAGAAGCACAAGTGGCTAAGACAAGCAGAGCATGTTTATACTGAGGAATCCAAGTAATTCAGTATGTAGCAAATATGCTAGTCACTTACCTTAAGAAATACATTGTATGTGAAGCAAATAAACCAATTCATAATTCAATACACAGTGATTCAGCAGTTCAGATTCACAATAACTCTCACCCAGTGAAGATCTCTGCTGTGTTTATTCCTCATTTTACTACTGTATTGCATTTATAGTGCAAATAAGTCCCAATGGGTCTCAATGGTTAGTAATGACAGCCAAGGAAATCCAGCCAGACTGAAAGGAAATCAGGAACTGAATCATCTTAGCTTTCAGGCTAAAGTTAGGATTTGCAGCTATGCCAAAGCCTTGGGTTCATCAATAGAGTTTTCACTTTATTAATCATTAAATTGCATGAGATTTTTCAACACTTTATTATAAAATATGCTTTGGGTTAACGATTGTGGCCAACTGTAGCCTAATGTATATGTTAATATGTATTAGGCTCAGCTATGATACAGTATAGACTAAATTAAACTCCATGATACATTTAACTTATAATGGATTGGTCAGAACGTAAACCCACTGTAAATCAGAGGGCACCTGGACAACACAACTCCATTAATGCATACAATGCATTAAACAGTGTGGTTTCTTTTTGGGTCTGGAACAGATTAATTAAAATGACTATTTATTATTGATTCTGTAAATGAACTCTGGTAAATTGCTCTTTTAATGTGGTCCTTTTGCACAACTTTGAATACTGCCATCTGAACCATGGTGCACATCAAACAAGCGGGCCGAGACCTCAAGCCAAGCAAATTCTAGTTTGATTGATGTGTGAGCTCAGCACGAATCAAAGATGCCTAACAAGAAGTGAGCCGTAATTTAACATAATGTAAATAACTTTATAATTCAAAATACTGTAATTCTGGCTTTGTAACATTTACATCATTTAGCAGACGCCTTATCCAGAGTGACTTATTAATACATTCTCACAATCTAAGCAATTGTGGGTTAAGGGCCTTGCTTAGGGACCCACCTGTGGCAGCCCTAGTTCAAATCCTACCTAGTCCAGTACCTTGCCCACTAGGCAACAGTGTTAAAAAACTGTACTTCAAACTTTTATTCCAAAGGAGGCATCATTCCAGGCATACCTGGCTCTTCACATCATAGGAGGCAAGTTGCCCATTACACATCAATACAGCCATCTTGTTGCTGCTAAAGTTCATTTGTGTGCATAACAGATTAATTAAATGAATTGTATTGTATTATATAAAGAATTCCCATTAGCCCATTTATGTATTGTTGTTATGGAAATTTGGAAGGTTCAGTCACAAAACGTCATAAAAGCTGTCCAATAAGAACCCAACCTTATTCACATTAATTAAGTGTACATATCTGGTTTGATGGTAAGAAAATCAGTGTGAACACTGAACAAAACAAGAGTAGAATGTAGAAATGTACTATTTTCTTCTTTGGCTGGGAACCAAACTACAAGTATAAATGCATCCTTAGAGTAAACATCAATCCCACATTCAAATAACTTTGCTCACAATCCTAATCTTCTAATGAACATTTCTAACAGTGTCTTCCATCCTAGTTCTTTGAGTTAGTCAAAGCTCAGGTAATACTCTCGTTCGTGTTTATGCAGCTTTAGGAAGCGGTGGTTTAGCAGGTGCATGGCGCTGTAAGTACACTGAAATCCAACACTAAGAGGATTAAAGAAGGGATGATATCTTTTCAGTAAATAATATGTCATGAGGAGCGTGGTTGAACAAAAGGAGAGCGAAAAGAGACACCAAATAAAGCTTCTACTTTACAGGTTTACCACATTCTAATTATAGGACGAAAAAGTAAAAGTTTATATAAACAAAAGACAGAGGTGTTAAGTCTCTGGTCTGCTTAGGTACCAAGTAGATGTTAAATACATTTATAAATACATGATTTTAAGACTCTAATCCTCCGCCTCCAAACTCAGAGCAATCACTTCTAGGCTTCATATCATGTCTCTGCTTGGTGGAAACAGTGCCTGTATTATTACAACGCCGGATTCAGACGATGAAATCTGAGCTACGTCTTTTCATTATGCCGTCTCCTGGACCATAAAAAAGCTCTCACTAGCATTCTCTTGGGTCTGGCAAGTGGCAGAGGTTATCTTGCTCACTTCTTGAACACCTGGATTCTTCTCTTGAACGCCTGGCCTTGTCCATCACCTTGGCCCTCTCAATCCCTCTCCAACCTCTCCCCCTTCTTTCCTCTTTAAGATCTCTTAATTCCTCCAAGAAGCTCTTCATGACTACCTGGGGTCCTTAGCTGCCCACTCATGGGGAGCGAAGTGCTGGATGTTTACACCTGCTAGGCTAAACTCAATACATGGGGGTGGTTTTAGGGCGGCACAGATAGCTCCGCCTTTCCTCCCCTCTCCCAAAGGGAACAATCAGCCTGTAGCAGGCCATCAATGTGCCTCCCAGCTGGGTGCCAGGCTCATTGAGTGGAGAGGCGCTTGAGCAAAGTGGAAGGCATGGAGGCTTGGGCGACTCCAGAGGGTGGAAAAGAACTGAGTTGGGCGTTTGCTTGATTCTAGCCAACAATCACGGTCATTCCAGAACTGGTGAAGTGGAGAGAAGGAGGTAGCGAGGACTACACTGATATGGGGAACTCCTGCTGTGAGCTATAAAGGGGTGTGAGGAAAAGAAAGTGTATTTACATACAACTTAGCTGGCAATCAGTTTGCTATTTAATGATAACAGGATCGCAAAACAAATGTTATACATGGCAAGACTGCTGTTACTACTCCCATTAGATTAAGTGATATAATAATTATAGGTAAGCTTATTTGCTCATTCGTCACGTCTTAATAGCTGGAAGGCTATCAGTAACCTCTTGAGGCTTGTCAAGAAACATTTAGTGTGGGACAAATGAAGGCAAGGTGGGCAGCCTTCCAAAACCCCAGTCAGCTGGGACATGTTTAGCTCAATCACACTCTAATTTAACCGGATGGGTTCATGCAGGATTTCAGTACAATGCAGACACCCTACCCAGAAGCTACTGAAACAGGACGAGGTGTTTTTAGTGGAATAGTGACAGAATCATGACTCACTCTCTCAGCCCTAGTGATGTCCCCCTACTAAAACCTTCATCTTACACACACACACACACACACACACACACACACACACACACACACACACACACACACACACACACACACACACACACACCTTGTGAACTATAAGCTGTTCTCTCTCCTCTGCTTTAAAACGGACTGACAGTGCTCTTTAATCCGCAGGGTTTCAAAGGTTCTGCCTTCCCTGAATACAAAATACACAGGTTTCTGAACTTTTGATCATGTTGAAGGGGGATAGAGGAGCAAAAAATCGAAGGCCTCTTGATGAAGTCTTCACATGATGGGTTCAGCTACAGTTCACACCAGGCCTTTGTGCTTTCGTTCATCCAGAACTGTGATTTGTTACTTCCTCTAAAAGGCAGCAAAGTAACCATAATGCAACAAGTTATTCTAAAGCCCAACAACAAGATTTCCTTTTTTGATTTTTTTGAATCTATTCATGTTTATCTCGAACGGTGCATTAACATGGATATTAATAATCTGATCATAGTCAGTCGATTATTCAAGCGGTCATGTAAACAGCATACCGTTCTAGACATCAGACTAATCCAAGAGGTGAATTTTATTTCGGTAAACAGATTTCTTAAGGCATGCATACCCATTTTAAACACAGATTTAAATCCGTTTTCCCATTCTGTGCATGTATGCAAACATAACACAATAGTGTACACATTTAGCAGATCCTTTTATTTTTATTCATAGACGTATTTTTTTCTCGACTCCAGCTGGGCCTGTAAATCCTCAACATTCATAGTTTTTTGAAGCTGGTGTCCTGGCTGGTCCCATAAATTATTGATTGGTGATACATCTGATGACTGGGCAGGCCGAGAAAGAGTTGCAATATGGCAGAGACATTCCTGGGGAACCCTTATTCTGCTGAAAAATGCCATTTGGAAGCCCTGATATGAGAGGCAACACATGGCCACAGGATGTCCTGCAAATATTGCTGATTTGGTAGTGTCCCTCATATCATTACTAGGGGTGACCGACTGTCAGATACAATGGCTCCCTAGATTATCATACCAGTTGTTGGGGCGGTGTATTGTTCCACAACAATGGCAGGATTTAAATGAGCACCATGAGGCTTCCATACTAGACCAAATCTGACCATTGTTGGATCTCAAGCACAACCTGGATTCATCACTAAAGATGGCACAGTTTCAGTTCATAGAGGTTCAGGTTTATTTTTCTTGCTGCTGCAAACAAAGGTCAAAAATTGGCAGGACACAAAATGAGTGACGTGACAACAAATTTCCTGAAGTGACTGAAAATTATCCAGGCAGAGACAAGGGTGTGTAGTGAAAGTGCTACCTGTCTGGGCCGTTTAAAACCTTTTTGGCTTTACAAAACCACTGCTCCCAACACCTACTTTGAGCTAGGTCAAAACCAGATGGTGGGCATTTGTTCAAAAAGACCATCCTGCTTCTCTCAGTCCAATAATAGTCTGTCTACTAGGCAAAATGTCTCCAAGTGCATCTTATAGGCATGTCTAGCAGTCAACAATTTCTCACTAAGAGGAAGGATACCCAAATACATCTGGGTAATTTATTTTGTCAGTGAGTATTCTTGCAGCTTGGGGAACTCAATAAAATCTCTTGTGCTGTATATATACCACAGTGTAACAGGAAATGGATGGCTGAATAGCTCCCAAATGAATGAACTTATATAAATGGAAGAAGGTGAACTTATATAAATAGCATCAACTGTTGAAGAGGTGGGATTTGAACCATGGATCTTCTGGTCCATAGTCCAGTACCTTAACCACTAGGCCACCACAATACACTACTTATGTAAATATTTACTTTAAAAATACATTTGCTTTAATTGAAGGTTGTTTTTATCTTGCATTAATATAGTTTTCATTATTATTATTATTATAAGAACTAAAATACAAGTAAATGCAGTTATATTACATGAGTAACTTTAACACAAGCTATGTATAGTATATTATGTACTTCATTTCTGTGCTGTAAAAGCACAGATGTCTATTATATATTATTAAATCTTAGTAAGTATCTTGTTTTAAATCATATTAAATAACGGCTGCTCCTAATGTGACCAAGATAATGGGATTATAATTAACACAACATAAGCTTATGAAGAGGCTAAATTTGGCCATTCCTGGAAGTTTGTATTGTAAAAGTCTGTCAAACACAGTCATTCCCTCCCATCCATGGGAAAACAGCTGGGGGAAGAACGGAAACACTTATCTTTTTCATAAAAAATTCCCCTCCTCCTCCTTCAGTCCTTATTTTGTTTATTTTTTCTCTCTCTTGACCGGTCAAGAACATCTCTTAGTTGGACACTCTTGTGGTATTTTTTTCCAGCCTTCTCTCGCTTTCTCATATTTGGTTCCGTGAGAATCTTCAGGCAATGACAAGCAGTGTGCTGTAGCAGGAATGTGGCATGCTTAAAAAAGTGAGACACCCGATTTTTAACAGGAGATGGAGTCGACTGAGCCTTGTGGATGTTGCCACAGCAGAGCAATCTGAACACTAATGATGCATGCTGGTTCCTCGCTGTTTCCCCCAAAAGTCTATTTTCACTCCTTCTTTTACACATTCATGTAGCAGTGTGTTAATGAATGAAAGCTTGACATGCACCTGCTGTGAAATGAGAAGAAGCTTCATTAGCAAATGACAAATTGGCATGAATATGATCGCATTTTGTTCTTGATCATGTTTGCCAGTCCCTGAGTTGCATTTATTACAGCAGCTCTCTTCACCGTTAAAGTGAGAAACAACACCAGCATCAGCTGGGCTACTGAAAATTGAAAGAGTACTAATGTAAATACCTACTTTGATTGCACTACTGGATTGCACCAAATTGTGTAGGTTCTTTTTTTTTCACATTTGAACACTACACAGTCATGGCAGTGGGACCCGGTGCCTATCCCTGGACAACACAGGGTGCAGGGTGGTCCATTGCTGGGCTGGTTATTGATCACTATTGCAGCACTGCAGGATGATCCTATGAAAAGCCTATCCTACCTTTGACACAGCCAATCATGGCTCTAGGCAAACCCAACTATCAGGACTTGAACCCAGATCACTGCTGTGGTGAACTAGCTGAGATCCTGCAATGTGAAGACTTAACCAGACATGGCTGGTCTGAGTCAGGCCAAGGGAAGACTTCCACATTGTTAACGAGGTATTTGTAAAACAATACTGTAAAAAATGTTATTTTAAAACATTACCACACATGGTAACGCTGCTATATGAGTATAATTTGTCCCAGAAAATGTTTTGAATGGAGTGGATATTTAGATAATAGGAGCCTAAAGCTGTGTTTTTTTTATTGCAAACCTATTTCTTTTATGAACACACAATAATTACTGACATAACTTTATCCTTCAGCTAGTCATTTTTGCTTTTTTGTCAGTTTAATTATTGTTGTTTTTTTGTTCTCATTATCTATATGATTACTTATGCAATCTGATTGCTATTGTGACGACTGTTGTAATTTTCATCTGGATCAATAAACACTTTCTTATCTTATCTTATCTTATCTTATCCTATTTTATTTTCCATCCTGTCATGCTAATTAGACTCAGGAAACATTTTATGGGTGACTCTGCATCTTAACATTTGAAAAAGCACATTAATGATAATTTGGCTTTACTTATGTCAAAATAATTTTGATTGTTATGAATGTTGAACTAATTAATGAATACTAACAGGCTGACATATAAATTTAAATAAGTACTTAAATATGAATCACTTATAAATAATAATTTATGAGTTTGTAATAATAATGTGATGCGGAAATTGCGCATTTAAATTATAATCTAAACTACAAAAACCTTTCAGGAAAAAAAGATGATAGGTCATGGACAAAGTCATTTTTAATGCTAGTCAACAGCTAGTATAAATTCAGTTTAAATAAATATAAATAATGTATTTTTTTGTAATGCTGCCATAGCGGCATGATGACCCAGAATAAATTATTCTATGATTAAAAGGTATACACAATTAATATTCTCACAAAAAAAGCAAAATGTCACTCTTCTCTCATTCTGATCTCTCACTGTTTGTCTTTATTTCTATAGTTATAACATAAGCAGACACGTTAAGGGGTTAAAGAAGAGGCCAAAGTAGCAATGGATTGATGTTTAGGACTTAAAAAAAAACGTAAAGACCTTATGCTTTTTATTTTGCAATAAAGTATTTATAACAATAATTAAATATCTAGCTATGTAAAAGTTCCCTTACCTGAAAAATCTCCATATATAAACCTCTTAGATGTTAAATGTTAATGACAGAATGCCAGAGCCACATTTGTGGATTTCATGTGATAAGCTTACTCTATTTAGTGTTATTATATAACCCATTATATCATTATTTGCTCTGCCCAGTCAGAATATTATGGGTACGAATGTTTAAATAATGATTAATGTAAAGATCTTTCTATGAAAGGTAATGGGCACAAAATTATTGGATTGAACATTACAAACTTTGGCCATTGAATCATAAAAGCGTCTATGCTTGTCTTCGCTGTCTCTTTACAGGTGCATTTCAATGTCCAGCACAATCAACAATTTTAATTTGCTGTGGTGATTTGGGAAAGGACAGGATGTACGTCATAGGAACTTTACAACTCCTGGCGGGTATGCTTTTTAATAAACTACAGAGTGTAACCCTGTGTGGAATTTCACTAAATGAAGGTGTATTAAGGGGGTGTCAAAGAGGTGTTGAAATATCTGTGGTGGGAGAGGGTGACACAGTATAGAGCAAGCTTCATAGCTGAGCAACATAAGGACAAAGCCATCACTTCTTTGCAATATTTTATGCAGTCTAGTAAATGACCAACTCCATCCTGAAGAAAAGCAAAAAAAAAAACTAAATTCACTCTTCTAATTTGGTTCTACCCAATTCCCCGGTCTCTTAACACTGAGTGCATTTACATGCATTTCATATTCATATAAAGATCAGATTATTGTAGCTATTCAATTATTCATGTGCTCATGTAAACAACACATTCCGAATTCTTAGATCAGACTTCTCAGAATTTCAGATCTCAGTATTTGGACTTCTTAGCATATGTATAAATTTACTCTAAGTTGATTTTTTTTCTAAGTCTGCGCATGCATGCAAATGTAACAGTAGAAAGTTTCGAAAAGTCACAGAAGTGGCTAGCAAAATCAAACAAACGCCAGGTCTGCTTATTCTAAGAGACTTCGCTTCTTTTCGGCTTGCTTGTTTCTTTAGTGGGATCTGACATTAATGGAGTACTCAGAAAAATCAAGAATTTCATTATTTTATTATAAAAGAATGCAACTGAAGTCATATCATTATTGTCTGAATGTGAAGTAAAAATATATGTATTTGCCTGACTTGTGCAAATCCATAGTTTTACCTTATCAGATTGCACATTTGCAGCTAAACTCATAAATCAAATTACTGACAATATCTCATTTTCTGATTAATAGGTGCATGTAAATGCCCTCATTGGCTAACATTTACATTTACATTTCCAGCATTTAGCAGACACCCTTATCCAGAGCAACTTACAACTGATACAGTCTTACAATCCAAGCAA
>JAVSBV010000079.1:4090868-4106687 GCA_033117975.1 Parotocinclus spilosoma | reverse complement strand
TGTTAACAAACACGAGAGAGAGAGAGAGAGAGAGAGAGAGAGAGAGAGAGAGAGAGAGAGAAAGAAAGGCTGGATGTCGTGGAGCTTGAGAATCAGGCAGTGCCTCAGATTAGCAAGTGAATGCTGCTATAAAGAAAATTAAGAGTGTAAAGACAGTGGGAACAGATGATATGCCAGTGGAGGCTTGGAAATGCTCAGGAGAGATGGAAGTGGACTTTTTATCTGAAGAATTCAGAAGTGTATTGGCTTCAATTTTAAAGAATAAGGGTGATGTGCAGACCTGTACTAATTACAGAAGCATAAAGTTGATCAGTCACAGAATGAAGATATGGAAAGATTAGTGGAAACTATACAGAGAGAAGTGAGGATCTGTGAGTGGCAAAATGGTTTCATGCCAAGAAAGTGCACCTCCGATGCCATGTTTGCTTACAGAGTGTTAATGCAGAAGTACAGAGAAGGCTAGAAGGAGTTGTCTATTTGTGCATCTAGACAAGGCTTATGACAGGTTGGCAAGAGAAGAGTTGTGGTATTGTGTAAGGAAGTCTGAAGTGGTACAAGATATGTGTGACAGTGGTGAGATGTGCAGTAGAGGGGTTTAAAGTGGAGGTGGGATTGCATCCAGGATTGACTCGAGTCCTTTTCTGTTTGCAATAGTAATGGACAGGCTGACGGACAAGGTTAGGCAGCAGCCTCCATGGACTATGATTTTCGTGGATGACATTGTAATTTGTTGTGAGAGTAGGGGACAGGTTGAGGAGAGTCTGGGGAGATGGGAAATGAAAGTTAGCAGGAGCAAAACTAAGCACCTGTGCATGAATGAGAGAGGGAGTGAAGGAAAGGTGCAGCTGGAAGAAGCAGAGGTGTTGTGAGTGGATGAGTTTAAATACTTGGGGTCAAGTGTTCAAAGTAAAGGTTGATTGTGGTAGAAAGGTAAAGAAGCGAGTGCAGGCAGGGTGAAGTTAATGGTGTAGAGTGGCATTTGTGATTATTTGATTGTGAAGAGTATTTGCCAGAGTGAAAGGGAAAATGTACAAGACAGTGGTGAGGCCTGCTATGTTGTATGGCTTGGAGATAATGGCACTGACAAAAGGACAGGAGGATGAGCTGGAAGTGGCAAAGATGAAAATGCTGAGATTATCTTCAGTGGTGATGAAGATGAACAGGATGAGGAATGAGTTTAGTAGAGGGACAGCGCAGGTAGGATGTTTTGGAGACAAAGTTTGGGAAGCAAGATTGAGATTGTTTGGACATGTGCAGAGGAGGGTTGAAGGTTACGTTGGGGGAAGGGGTAGGGTATGGAACTGCCAGGCAGATGAAAAAGAGGTATGCCAAAGTGAAGGCTTATGAATGCTGTGAAGGAGGACATGCGGATGGTTGGGGTGACAGGCAAATAGAGTACAATGTTCATGACAGGGCAAGATGGAGATGTATGATCCACTGTGGCAACCCCTGTTGGGAACAGCTGTAAAAAAAGTATAAGAAAGACAGCAGGAAACATTTACATTTACATTTCCAACATTTAGCAGACGCCCTTATCCAGAGCGACTTACAACTGATACTGTGTTACAATCCAAGCAATTGTAGGTTAAGGGTCTTGCTCAAGGACCCAACCATGGCAGCTTGGCAGAGGTGGGATTTAAACCCCGGACTTTCTGGTCCAGTTCCTTAACCACTAGGCTACCACAGTTCCACCAGTGTATAGTGAATAGCTGCATATAGTTTTATGCATAGACTATTCTTTGAAGTATTTCCCAAATAAAACATACTTTAAACAGATACAGTAAGACAGCTACATAAGTTATTTTAATTGACAATGTCCATTTGCATATTCATACGTCCCCTGGTTGCGAACCTTAAACTGCTGAACAAACATGCAAGCTCATGTACACACTAAATATTTGCCACTGAAGCCTATAAAAGCTGTGTTTACTTTTTTAAACTGTATAGAAAATTCCCTGTATTGTCTGGTAGCATTTTAATGAAGAGACATAAATATATATGGTTATTACACCATTACTAAATCAGTGGTTATATTTAATCTAATGATGGCCTAAGACTTTTGCACAGTACTCTATGCACTTTTAAACTAAGGACAGTTTTCACTCTGGGAAGAAGACAAGCCAGTCGTTTTGTTTTGATGTGTACTTTGCATAGAAATTCAATTGAACAGGAAAAAAAAAGCATATATTTTTTTATGATGACTATTACAAAACTTGGTCACAGTATTGAAGTATTATATCAGTGTGCTCTGTGTAGATAAAGTCTTAAGGAAACTAAGATATGCTATGATATAAGGAAAACATGATATGCTTTGTTTGAAAACTGTTTTAATGTATACCATTATCCTTTTAAAGGTTATAGCAGAGTTGCTTTCTTATTTAAATAATATATGAAAATGTTGTCCTGTCTCATCCACCTTTTCCCACTCACACTAGATTAACTTAAAGATTTACTCAGATAAATATCTTCTCTGAAGACCACAGAAAAATTAAGAGCTGTAAAAGAAACTGAAAAGCAATGCTCAGATTTTTTGATAGATATAAACGTTCAGTAATCACTGCCAGCAGATCTGTGCAAATGCTTTGTCATTTCTTACTGAGATTAACGTTTTGCTTGGAATTCCCCCTATCCACAGCTACAAAAGGCTACAAAACTCCTATAAATGCCTGGCTGTTCATAAAACAGGAGTGTGAATGTTGAACTTTTGATGGAATATACCTCAACTTAATTAGCCAATCAAACAGTGCATGTCAGCTCACATTAAAGGTACACAATTCAGTACTAAATATCTATTTACCCTATAAAGTCTACCAACATGGCAGTAAAAAAGATAGGGTTAGCTCATAAACTGTTGGTTTCTAATTTTCAATTTTGGACATTTCATAAAACTTAATGAGCATGCTGTTTTATGTTCTCGTATTAAGTATACAGGGAAGAAAGTTGCTTAAGAACACCTCAGGTTGCTTTCCTGTACTTTTATATTATTAATATAGTGTTATTATTAATAATAAAGCGTTAATAATATTTTGAGTTCAGTCAAACTTTCTGAATGTACCTTTTTTTGGTAAACAGTTTGGAAAGTGGAAAACATTTTACTTTTTTCTGCTGGATACTGCTTTTTTGTTCCTGCATATTCCAAACCCCACCTGCAGTAGTACTGTTCAAAAGTCTTAAACCACCATTATATTAGATATACCATTGTCTTAGCAATGCTGTACTTTATTTCTTAGTTTCTTTATTATAATACAACCAACAAATTAGTATGTCTTTATTTAAAAATCTGGTAGAAAATCATAAAAACAGCTTATAGCTTTACTGGGATGCCATGTTGACCCTTCTACAGTCACAAAAAGCTTGATCAAGAATTACTTTTTTGGCAGGGTAACAGCCACAGAACCACTTTTTTGGAAGAACTGGGTGAAAAGGGTAAAATATGCTAAACCTCACAAAAAAATTAAATGAAGATCAGTAGAATTGAGTATTGTGGCATTACAAATCAAAGTTTGAAATTTATGGGACTAATCATCAACCATATATGGGCACTATACTATTACTATAAAATCTATTGCAGAACTAGGCCAAAATAATAAAAATAATATTTAGTTCATAACTAACCATAGAATAAAATGAACGTGGAACATGTAGACAGAGATAAGAAGCCATCTACTTAAAACTATAAATTTTTTTTTACTATTTTTCAGAAGTATATTTACTGAATTCATTGTTAGTTGATTGAGTAATTGTATTCAAATAATACATCAGGGATTTGGATAACAGTAGTTCAGATGTACACTGTCTTAGGCCACCATTAGATTTGTTGTTTAGTAATAGAATAATGAACATATATTGCTTCTTGTCAACTGTACTTTATAGTATTGTATTATGTAGTGACATGTCATTCCACTATTCCATAGTGTATCTTAACCTTTTCACCCTGCTACCCTTCCAAAAATACCATTTCTGATCAAGCTCCTTTGGGCTGTAAAAGGGTCAACTTGGCATTTTGATGAAGCTGCCAGATTCTTGTATTGCTCAAGTGTAAAAGGAAGTCAAGCTAAATACTTATACCTATAGAAGCTATTTTTATTTAGTTTAACGTTTGTATACAAATGTCCTGTATTTTCTGGTTGTATTCTAATAAAAAGACCTGAGAAATAATTATATGTGCTCATTATGCTGATGTTAAAACAATGGAATATCTAATGTAAGGGTGGCTTATGACTTTTGCAAAGTACTATATATATATATATATATATATATATATATATATCAGTATGCTGTAGTATAGCTGCACAGTATTACACAATATATTAACACATAAGCATATATGCAGTTCACTTTAAATATCTTCCACTGAAATCTAGCTAGTGAAATTACAAACTGAAGGGTTTGCGCATGAATCTGTTCTTTTCACCCGATTTTCTGGTTGCACTGTAATGCAATGTGTATAAACACAAAGTTTGATGTAATAATTATCATGTGGCTTAAAAAACCTCACTAAAGCAATATGTGTCTAAAAATGCAGTATGAGCATAACTTCCTATCACTGTTGTTGACAAAATGTTGAAGTTGACAAACAAGCTTACCACATCTGCCCCATTACTTCAATAATGCTCTTTTGTGAAAGCAAGGAATATCATCCATTATGGATCAAGGACCTGAACTGATTTTTTTATCCTATTGTTTGTCATGAGCACAATGTCAGTGTACACAAGTCAAGGGGAAAAAGTCCTTTGTCTTTCATTCCGTTAATAAACACACCACATTAAATATTTCATATGCCGGGATGCTCAGAGATCACGAAGCTGACACGAGGCCCTCGCGCACTGAGCTTCCGCTCCGGTGTTTGTGTGTAAACTCACGTACCGCCGGCACTAGGCCTCATCATTTCCAACTTCTTTAAGGAGTACTTGCTGTCTTGAAAGAGCTTCCACCCTGAGGATAGACGTTTTGACTGTCTATTAATAAATTAGCCATTCTGTCATAGTCTGCAAATGAAAGATTCAATTATTCACAAAAAGTGATGCATAATTCGCTTGACGTCTTTTTAAGCAGCCTATGAATAATTTGGTTATATTACTTTTGTCTAATTGAAGGTATAAATCAGATTTTCTGGGCTCGGAATGAGCCTGACAGAAGCAGCTCCTGTGTTGCAGGAACTTACTAATAGCATTGCGTATGGCTCTGAAATACAACATTAGTCTTGGCAAGAATTAGAGGGCAAGGATATTGTAATAAGCTTATATTATAGGTTATTAATTAAAGGAAATATCTAGTTTGCCTTGCTGATCCATGAGGCTTACCAATAACTGCTACAGAAAACTAAGAACCTTCTAAAATACTGGGGGATATGGTGGTGCATGCAGCTAGCGCAGCCTCACAGCTCCAGAGATCCTCGCTTCGATCCCGTCCATGGACTCTGCCTGTGTGGAGTTTACATATTATCCTCTCTTCCTCTTGGGTTTACTCTGTGTATTCCAGTTCCCTCAAACATTCCAAAGACATGCGTTAGGTTACATGGTCGCCCTATACTGGCTCAGTGTAAATGAACATTTATATTTACTACATTTACATAATTTAGTGGACACCCTTATCCAGAGCAACTTACAATTAATACAGTCTTACAATCCAAGCAATTGTGGGTTATGGGCCTTGCTCAGGGACCCAACTGTTCCAGGGGTGAGATATGAACCCTAGATCTTCTGGTCCATAGTCCAGTACCTTAACCACACAGTTCATTTACATTTATGGCATTTGCATTTATATCCTAAGCGGCTTACAGTTCATACGGTATTACAATCCAAGCACTAGTGGGTTAAGGGCTTGTGGAAGCTTAGCAGAGGTTAGAATTGAACCCTGGACCATTAGGTCCAGAGTCCAGTACTTTAACCGCTATGCTACCACACTTCCAGTAAATGTGTGACTAGTATTAATGTAACCTTACTCCTGACATGAACGGGCACTGATGCAACATATAATAAACAAATAAATTAATCAATGGATTAAAAACATTAAAACACTGTGACTGCTGTATCAAACATCAATAAGGATTATAAACCTGTATGATATCATTTAAGGGTGAGTTGATGCTATTTTTTTTTTGTAACAAGGAAGATTAAGGTGGTTGGGAAACTCAGCTGGTTAAAACATGGTGCAACTAGAGCGCCGATTTGCTCAAGATCTGAAAATTCTGGTGGCACAGCGGTTAAGGTAGTACTGACCAGAATCTTCGGGATTCAAGTCAATCTGCCAATTTGGGGAACTGAGCAAGACTCTAAATCCACTATTAGTAAAATTTTATTTTTTCTGTTGTATCAACAGTCAAGTTGTATTATATTACAATAGTAATATAATACAATAGTATTATGTGTAGTAGTAGTGTAGTATATAATATATCGGTTTTATTATATGTTAGGTTTTTCCTACTTACAATGGGAATCTAATAATACACAAGAATGCACATTCATCTAAAACCGAATTGTAAATTTAGAATTTCCCCGAACAAATGATGCACAGAACGATATCCTCTCGCAGATGCTGAGCACCCAGGGTAGAGCTGAGTAGCACCAGAAGTTTTTATATTTAATACATTATTCAATAAACTGCATGATATATTCAGTAACTAAGCTTTGTGTTAATGGATTCTCCTATTTGTAGGTTAATATAAGTTTTTTAAGCATGTTTAGGGTACGATATGAAATGATATATACAGTATATATTAAAGTATATTATGACAGTATATATTAAAGTATATTATGTGTGATTTACAATATTCAGTAGTACCTCGGCTCTTGACCCCTTCAGGAACCTGTCAAATTAATTTTTTTTTTGCATTCTGACTAGAAGAATTTGTCTTCGTTCTTTTGCTTTGTACCCGACGCACTTGTGTATCAAGTGTCAAAATTAAGCTGAAATTCGTTACATAATGTAGTGCACAGTGATTTAGTGCAGATCTACATTTTTTTACATAACATTATTCTTAGTTCACAAGGGTCCTAAAAACGTTAGTTAAGGTTAGTTAACTGAAAGGAAAACAAAAACTAAATCCTTTTGACTTTCATCCAGAGCAGTTAGAAGTAGCAGCTAGCACCCTAAGTTTACCAGTATAGTAAGTGATTTGCTTTAACTTTGAACTTTCAATTCATCACTTACTAAATTACTTGAAATCTTAATTAAAAAGATGAATATAAAATAAGCTTTGTGTTAATGGTAATGATTTTTGCAAACTATTGGTTAATGTAAGTGTTAATGTGTTACAGCCTGCACATACATTATTATATATAATATACTATATTAAACTCATCGGTTCATGATACATTTAAGTTATGGCGGATTTCTCAGAATGTATCCCTATCATAAATCGGAAACAACCAGTAACTGGGGAATTTTCAGCTCTCAATAATATACAATCCATATATACCAACCCTACAAATACCAAGCGAAATCACCTTTTATATGACAGCGCAGTATATATGACAGCGCAATATTTGTTTTTGAGCAAATATTTGCAAACACAGGAAGACGATTTTGACTTGAGCAGTGAAATCTTTTAAACCCATGGATTTACAAGGCAGTAAATATGGCTAAACCTTAGAAACTTGAAAAACTTGGCTAAACTGCATGACCTGGATGGCAACCTATGCATTTCAATATCCATATCTATCACTCTCTCCCAAAAACATACACACTCACACATACACTTGACTGCACTTCCACCCCGGCTGTCTTAATTAAACCTTGGTTAATCTTGGACCTCCCACAGCAGCCTGTATGAGGAAGTCGTACGGGAGATGCTATCTGCCAGAGAGATTACCCTGCCACAGCCAGATCAAAGAGGCCTGGACTTGAGACCCCAGTGATTAGCCCAAATTAAATACAGTATGTCTGTTTAAACTTCATTAGCAGCTGGACATTTGCTTCAGCAGAAAGGGCACATTTCAAGCACCCTTAATTAAGAGATAATCCATAAAGGATTGCTCCCTAATCGGCTTCCAAAAATATGCTTTCCCTATTTTATGGTTTTTTGTTTTTTTTTGTGGTAGGGAGTCACTTGCCACACTCATACTGTGTTTTTATTGGCTGTGAGAGAGCACTGAATGAGAATTTTAATCACACTAGCAACAGGAGAGAGAGCACGACGGAGAAACAGTGGTAAAACTAAAGGGACAGAGACAGAGAGAACGAAAGGGAATCTTCCTGATAACATCAGTTTAGCATGCTATTATCTAAAATGGTAGGGAACCACACTTCTGCACCGTCTGACATAAATCTTAGAGAGCTGTGGGGACATTGAATATGCATGAGCTGAAACTGATATGACACTGCTGGCACATTAATATTCCTGTCACTGGAGGTTTTCAAACTTTCAAGTGGATGACATGAACGAAGCCAGTCTGGAGCCGCTCTAAAACAGGGCCAAAAGAACATGATCTATAATTAAAGATCTACAAGCCTGTGAACTCTGGCAGGAAAGAGTGCTGCAGAGGAACAAGGCCATTGACTTTGGATCACTCAGATGAATCATACAAATAGAGAGGAGAATCTCTCACCAACCCATTCTCACCGAGAAAAAACACAATGGCAACTGACGTGATATGCTTCCATATAAACACAAAGTCTGAGGCTGTTGAAGTCAAACGAAAACGACATCATTGTTTCTGACTCACACAGCTTATTGATACAAAATGAGCACCTTGTGGCCTCATCACTCAAATAATGCGCCCGACATGATTTCAACACTCTCATCCAGCGAGCCAATCAAATGGCTCCCTAACCCTATAATTAGGGGTTGTCTTGGATTTCTTTTAGATTTCTTAATCTAACATTTAAGATTAGTCCGTGGTGTTTATATTTGTGACTATAAACTGCAGGCTTTAGCAAAGCAAAGCACATCAGTCTGCGCTGGAGTTCCCCCTGTCTGTTTACTATCCTCCCTCGCCTCTCTTGTTTTCCATCTCCTCCCTCAATCCCATCATTTTATCCAAAGGGAGGACTGAATTTGACCCCTGTGCAAGGCCATCGTCAAACTCAGATGAGAGTGTATGCTTTGGGAGCTGCAGCTTGTTGTATTGTTACTATAAAAGGGAATGGAGTGAGTGAGCGAGTGTGCTCTTTGAGATGCACTGATCTAAACTGGATACCGGTTGCTGAACTTTCAGAAAGAGTGAGAGGTCATGAACTTGTGAAATGCCAAGAAAAAGCTAAAGCCATCCAATTAATCTCTTTTTTTCTGTAGAAGTCGGATTTGAGAGCATTCTATACAGTACTGTTAAGACGTTTATTTAGTACACATATACACTTAATAAATAATAATTATGAAGTTCAAGTCTCGGACTGGACACCAAACAGTTTGAGGCACCTAACATTGACCGTGTCATGATAATCTCCCTGGGACTTTGTGAAGAGATTTGATTTCACTGGATTTGACTTTGGACCATGGGGTTCAGAGTCACACTGCCTAGATGGATCATTAGACAAAACCCTTAACCCAAAATTGCTTGGACTGTACTACTCTACTACTGAATGCTTTAAATGTAAATGACCACAAGATTCTCCCCTAAATGGGTGTGAAACAAACCCTCTCAATGCACATTTAGGTAGAAATTATTTGGCCCCTTTAACATTGCCAATGGCCAGAGCCTGGCTTCCCCCACTTCAAATGGTCTAGAACCATCTTTCACTGGTACAAGTGTCAAATTAAATGCCCTGTAAAAATCCAGCATTACCTGGTCAAAAAAGTAGTTGATAACTTAATGTGTCAGAGGAGGCTTAGCTTTCAGCACTTTTTAGTTGGGTTCTGCATGCAAAACAGGAAACCGTCAGCCACTAAATGGGGGAAAATGCAAATACTACGTGTGGATAAACCTTTAATGTGGGACTATTCACTTTTAAGTTTAAAGTTTTGGGCTAACAAACAAGTTTATAAAATCAAATGCCATTTTTGCCAAGCCAATACTGGGAATTTCCACTGCTATGTTCAGTCGTCAGTGGCCATGGACATGCTGTATCACACAGAAGTGAGTATACCTCTCACATTTTTGCAAATATTTTATTATATATTTTCATGGGAGAACACTGACGATATCTCACTTTAATACAATGTATATTTGCTTTGCCCGCAAAATAATTCAAAATACAGCCATTAATGTATAAACCGCTGATTACAAAAGTGAGTCCCCCAAATTGTGCCCAATTAGTCATTTTCTGTCCCCAGCATCATGTGACTCCTCAGTGTTACAAAGTCTTGGGTGAAAATGCGGAGCAGGTGTGTTAATTTGGTGTTATCACTCTCACAATCTCTCTTACTGGTCACTGGAAGTTGCTGCAGAGGTTAAAGAGGTGGGGGGGTCAACCTGTCAGTGCTGACACTGTATCAAACTGTTCTGCACAGATTTTGTCGCAGAAGAAAGCCTTTTCTAAAGTTGATAAACAAGAAAGTCCAGAAACAGTTTGCTGAAGACAATCAAGACTAATGACATTACTGAAACCATGTCCTGTGGTCTGATGAAACCAAGATATATTATTTGGCTCAGATGGTGTTAAGTATGTGTGGTGGCAGCTAGGTGAGAAGGTCTACACACCTAAACCCTATAGAGCATCTGTGGGACGTTCTATCACACAAGGTGGAGAAGCGCAAGGTCTCTAACATCCACCAGCTCTGTGATATCATCATGGAGGAGTGGAAGAGGATTCCAGTGGCAACCTGTGAAGCTCTAGTGATCTCCATGCTCAAGAGAGTTAAGTCAGAGCTGGAAAATAATGGTGGTCACACAAAATTTTGACACTTTCATTTAGGGGTGTACTCACTTTTGTTGCCAGCGGTTTAGACATTTATGCCTGTGTGTTGAGTTATTTTGAGGGAACAGCAAATGTACACTTTTATACAAGGTGTAGCCTGACTACTAAACACTGTAATGTATATGTGCCATATCTTCAGTGCTGTCCCATGAAAAGATATAATAAAATAGTTACAATAAAATGAAGTAAATTTAGTTTTTAACCATACCAATTGCAAACAAGTAAATAAATACTGAACAGGTAAGGTAAATAATTAAGTGCTTACTGACCTTTACTATGGCATTATCGTAGTATCTATCATAGACTCCAACAATTCAGGTCAACTGTAATTCCTTTATAAGCGGAAGCATCAAGGCAGCAACAGCCAGACCACACAAAAAAAGAACGCTAAGAGAATAACTCTGGCAGGTACATTATTTTGCCCGTCAATTTCAATTGCTGGCCAGAGTGGTGTAAAGCACACCAACACTGTAGGCCTACTGTAAAACAGTGAGACGGTGCATTTGCTTGCACTTGATAACCTGACAACTGTAGATAATCATATTTTATCACTAAACTGATAAAATCAGTAAAGTGAAGTTTATATGTACTTGGGTCATTAGATAATGGGAAAAGTGAATTTAAATGTCTCAGACAATAATCGGATTTCTGCTTTGCCAATATAACCAGC
Organism: Parotocinclus spilosoma; assembly: GCA_033117975.1. Classification (NCBI taxonomy): domain Eukaryota; kingdom Metazoa; phylum Chordata; class Actinopteri; order Siluriformes; family Loricariidae; genus Parotocinclus; species Parotocinclus spilosoma. The sequence continues at coordinate 4,095,220 of JAVSBV010000079.1, read as the reverse complement.
CAATATTCTCACAAAAAGATGTGACATAAACTTCAATTTTGAATAATTAAATAATTAACTTCTTCTTCATTCAGAGTCTCACCCAAAGTGTTTGGTAGCTGCTGAGCTTAATTCCAGGGTTGCTAATCCCACAAGAAAAACACGCTCAAGGTTGGAATAAAAGCACCATAGAGTCTGAAATAAGGAGAGCTGGTAACCATGTTTGATTCTGGACAGCTTGGGTGCATGGACAGATTGAGAAATCCGAATTCAGAGTAAGAATATACATGAGCAGAGAAATCCGATTACTGAGAAAAATTCAGTTCTATTGATCGGATTACGTTTCTTACATGACCACTTTATTAAATGGGTAACTTGCAGAAATCTGTCTAGATTTGTATTATTAAGTGCATGTAAACGCACTCATTATGTGGCTTAACGAGTCCAGCTTCATCACCTTCAGTCTGATGGATCTAGTTTGGCAGGAAAATGATGTAAATTTTAGTGAAGGTGATCTATTACACGGTTAGAGTAGAGGGGAATCTTAATGCTAGGGGATATAAGGACATTGTACTGAGGATCACTTCGCTGTTTCAGCTTGACTGGATAGAAATGGCTTGCTAAGACTTGTGTGAAAGAAGTAGACCAGCCTGGACCCGACCCTATGAAACACTCTTGGTATAAATTGGAAAGTTGACAGTGAAAAGGAATTGTCCCCCATCATCAAGGCCTTAAGGGAAGCAAATGCCCGCTGTTATGTTCTGAATCCTACAAGAGCTAAGGCTGTTATTGCACCAAAGGGAAGCAGTTGGAATGGAGCATAGTGGATAAGGCTCAGCAGCTACTAATCAAGAGGTTACAAGGTCAATCTCCAAGCAGCTGCTACAGTTGGGCTCTTGAGCATTAGCCCCCAGTTTAAGTTTAAATCACTCTGTATGTGGACATCTGCTAAACACTGTAAATGTAATGAAAAATTTATGTCAATAATATTAAAAACAGTGTGGCACGCATTGCCTCTCATCTCCAGAGACCAGGTTTTGATTTCTGGCCCGTCCGCTGCCTGCTGCTTTCCAGCACTGATTCCAGATATGCACAAGGGAAACTTGTGTCTCTAATGTGGCACAGCGTGGGTGAGTGAATGAGATGAACTGGCACCCTGTCTAGGGTTGGTTCCTGCTTTTGTGATCTTTGGTGCCAGATTAGGTCCCAGCTCACTCACGAGCCTGAATTTAAATTAAGCAGACTGAAAATGTATGATTGCCAGTGAGACAGATACATAAATAAAATGTATACAGAAATATAAACTGTAGGAATAGTCAAACTTAGAGCCTGTCTCAAAACCTAATGAAATATAGGCATACAAAATCAATACCTTTTCAACAGTGAGACTTCCGGAAATGTTTCCAGAAATGATGAAACTTTTGAAAAAACCTATATACTTTCAGCTTGAACTGGCCAGAGCTTAACACCTGTGAAAGTTAAGTCTCCCCTCCATTTATTCAATAAATATTAAAAGACATGTCTTTGAGAAGTATCTATTAAGAAAAAGCCCAAACATAATGTAAAATGAAAATTGGCCCATTGGGAAAATTTCCCATTGGAGAAGCACTAAATGCTACCCCTCAAAATTTGCCTTTCGACATCTAAATATGGTCAAAAAAATAAATAATGAATGAATCAATTAAGTCCAAACAGGGTATCCAATCATATTATGCAAATATCAGAAGTTTTAAAAGTTACAACTTGGTTAATTTTCATCCAATTCTAAAAATGGTCAGTTTGTAAAGCTGTCAATCTCAGGCAATTTAGATTTTTTGCGAAAAGAGTCTGTTCTTGTCAGAGCCCCTCACATATGTCAGACCACTGGGAAGCTCCAGTGTGAGAATGATTGTGTCACCGCTCGTTTTTTCCCACTGCAGTTGACTGGTGTATGCTTACTTCAGCTACTAGGTGCAGCATGATGGCTCTGTGTGTAGCACAGTCACTTCACAGCAAGGTCCTGGATTTTATCCCCAGTTGAAGTGGTCTAGTGGTCTTCTTTCTATGTATAGTCTGCATGTCCTCCACATGTCTGTGTGGGTTTACTACGGTTTTCTCCTATTTATTACAGTTTACGCAATCAATTATGGATTAAGGCTCTTGCTTAAGGATCCAACAACTGCAGAGGTTGGATTTGAACCCTGGACCTTCTGTCCATAGTCCAGGACCTTAACTGCTAGGCCACCATTTTCCCATGGCTATGGTCTGAATGTTATTTGGATCTGACAAGAAACCAAATAAAACACCAGAAAAAATTCAAAAAACCTGTACTGCTCCTTTCCATCATGTCAGCTGCCTTGGAATTTGTAAGTAAAGGGGGTTGCATACTAAGAACTAACATGCTCTCAGTGTAGACAGCTCGCTAGGATTTGAGACAGACCTATAGACACACAGTGACACCACAGGAACTGTGGTGGCAGTTAAGGTATTGCACTGTGAACCAGGAACATTTAAATCCCTTCTATGTCAAGCTCCCAGTGCTGGGTTCTTGGACAAACCCCTTATCCCACAGTTGGATGTGTAACATTGTATCAGTTGTGACTTACTGGGGATAAGGACATCTGCTAAATGACCAAATCTAAATGTACATAGAGAGCAGATGGCCAGACAGGACACACTCTTCAGATTTATGTCTATGCTGTAGGGGTCAGGCTAGACATCCTTGACACGTTGTTTACAATGAAGCTCCCAAAGCCATATTACAGAATCTCTATCCAGCACTATTCAGATCGATTCACCCAGATCAATCTTCACTACAATTGCATCTACACTACGACGCAGTAGACAGAGGAGAGGAGAATGTCTCTGCAGTCCACACAAAGGGATGTGCTGATGTGACCTTAGTGTTAGTGACAGATATAAAAGCATCCAAATTGATGTATAAATAACAGACTTAATGTATGAGTGCAGCAAACCGAGAGCACTTCATCCATAGCTATGGCCATGAAAGGGATATACAGGTTGCCATGGCAAGGTGCTACAGTGAGAGAAGATCTCCATCAGCAGGATTGTTAACAGACAGATTTCATAAATTAATCTGGGCCGCACAACAGAAGTGCAAGAGCAAGCACATAGCCTAACCTTGACCATCTCTTAAGCACACTGTTCATAAATAAATAAAACCTTGCTGCTTTGACAGGCCTTGCCTATCTCTTTCTTTTACTCAGCCTCTCTCTCTCTCTCTCTCTCTCTCTCTCTCTCTCTCTCACTCACTCAACCACACTCTCACACACACACTCTCACACACTCTCACACACAAACACACACACACACACACACACACACCCTTTGTTTGGAATGTTTTGTAAGCCATCAGGCCATTCATCATAGCTTGCCACAGCTCACCCCACTCTCCTCCTCAACCATGTTCATTTAGTCCTTGTTTTTCGCTCCTATTTGAGATGTCCCTGCAACCTCAAAAACTTCAGCATAGGTCAGAAATGGGGAGAGTGCTTTTCTACACCAAATGCCAAGCTATAAGTACTAAGTAACAGGAATAATTAAATTGAATGTGAACAATTAGGAGAATGCTTGAGGAATGCGTCATAAACTTTCATATTAAATTGTTAAATTCATGATATTACATTTTATGAAATTAATTATGTTAGAACATGTTTATTCATTGAATACATTTTCTGTCAGATGCAAGTACAATTACAACTGCACCCACATACCCACCAGTAGCAGCACCGTTTAACGTCAATGAGAGACTGGCTGGCTTGAATATTGCTGACCAAACTAAGGCATGTGCCAAACACAGCATTGTGCAAAGTTGGTATAGCTAATGGATATCTGGACACTTTATCTGGTCAGTGGACGGCACAGACATTCAGGGGAAAAGTGGGATAAAACTTCAGACACTGACTGCATATACAGCTATAAATATATATATATAAGTGATCATTTAAACAGCATACTCTGATTTCTAGGTTAGGATTATGGCTTGGAAAACAGATAAAGAAATCCGATAAACAGAGCTGGATTTAAGCTCAGCAGCTCAGGTTGAGTTAGTTTAAACTCAGCACATGTATATCCTTACAATTGGTTTAATTGCAAATGTGGCCTGGAAGCTAGAGGAATCAAACAGGGTTGTCAGGTGCACTAATTGTAAGATACTTCTTCTTATAAACTTATGCTGGTTTCTCTCAAAAGTTCGGGCAACCCTGGAATTAAATGATACACCTGCTACTACACACATTTGGAGAGACTGAAAAAAAACAGGATATGCTCAAGGAAATACAGAAATGCATTATAGTTGATTCCGGTTAATGGGACCACATCGGGACGCGATCGTTTTGGTCCTAATAAGCGGCTGGTCCGATTAAACGAACATG
>JAVSBV010000079.1:4059319-4082057 GCA_033117975.1 Parotocinclus spilosoma | reverse complement strand
AGTGTTGTTAAAAGGAAAGGTGATGTAACACATTACACACACACACATTACACACACACACACATATATATATATATATATATATATATATATATATATATATATATGAAAATCTGTACTGACAAACTGAGAACTACTGTAATAAAGAATAATGAGACTAATAGTAATAAAAAATATGAATAAATGAAGTATGGTTTGCTTAACTGATTTCAAATTGGTGGCAGTGTTGTGGTGGTTAGAGTTGTCACATCACAGCTCCAGAAATCCAGACTTTGTGGAGCTTTCTGTGGTCTCTTCTCACATAGCAAAAACATGTATTAGATTAACTGATGACTTTGGGGGTGCCCCCGTGTAACCATCTTAAATCATGACTGAGCATGTGTGCATATGCGTAATGGATTGGCACCTTCACTAGGGTTGGTTCCTGCCTTGCACCCTTTGCTACCAGTTAGGCCCTGGCTCTCTGTGACCCTGAAAGAAGCAGGTATGAAACTAAATGAAAGAAAAAAAAAACATTGTTATACAATATATTCCCAAAATCAGTGTTTATTTAACTTTTTGTAATTGTTGATCATGATTTTTCTAATAAGTCAGTCCAGTGGTTTCCTTTTTTCACAGAACATTGTTAATGCTTTTGTTTATATATAGGACTTTGCAAAAGTTTTGGGACACCAATAGATTTGTTGTTTTAGCATTAATAAAATGGCCATTCCAAACTTTCAATGCTATTTTCCTCTGTTCAAATTGTGGCCCAATGCTTTTGCACAGTATTGTATGTACAATAATTTACAGAATAGAACAAAAATAAATAAATATTAGTCAGTTTGTTCAAATCGACAGTAAATTTGTAAAAAGTTTTGGACACATGACTACATAAATAAAGACTATAAAGAAAGACTATATATATATATATGAATCATTTATTAATTAACCTTTGTAATTTGTTGTACTCAAAAACAATTATGTTTTGTATTCGTGCCATATAGAAGAGATGGCAATAGGGGGAGAATGTGGAGACAGCGAGGCATGGTTAGGCCACAGTAAAGCACTGTCATTGCTGGGCGTGTGTGAGGGGTTTCAGCCTTTGGCTCTCTCTGCACATTTTAACACACCATAAATCACTCTTGCAGCCGTTGCATGTATTACGTGAATGATATATTTTATTTACACTACAGCGGAAAACACGCATGGCCGTAATTAATCATCTCCCACCTTTAATAATGACACAACTTCCACTCATTCATCACTAACTTCTAAGCCCAAGCTTAACAGAAGAGAAAATAGGGGGGGAAAAGAAAGACAAAGGAAAACAAACAGCAAGGCTAACAAGCTAGCTATTCGAGAGGTTAAAAAACAAAAGGATTATCAAGCAGGAACATTTCCCTATCTTAACTCCAATCCGATACAGTATAGATCGCCATGTCTCTGATTTTTAGTACTTTTCCCATCTGTCTGTTTGTTACAATGACATTTTAAGACTAATAAAGGGCAGCATGGAAGCCATGATTGATTAACATTACCAATGTGTACAGTACCTGTCACTCCAAACTTATCTATCAGAAGTGATTTTAAACGGTGACGTGCAAAGGATTTATATCACACACAGCACTACATGTTGGCTCTGTCAAAGACGATTTCTCTTGTTACAAGAGATTTAGCAACATATCGGTCTTGCTGCAGATGCTGTAAATGATACTTAACTATACAGGGTGTTTGGATGCTTGCCAAATCACACAATACAGGAGAAAAGTGGGCTGTGTTGTTTAGACATATGCTTCAGGGAAGTGAACGAGACAGAGTGGAGAGAAAAGAAGTTAAGACTGGGTTGCTTTTAAGGTGTTCTTGGCCAATTGCTGGTCAAGATACGAATAAAAATAATGTAACTTGCTACACTTGGCTACATGGCTAAGTAACTATGGTTAAATAAACCTTACCAACTCCTGTTATACAAACTCCAATTCTATTGTACGAGCTATTTAACATCTGTGTAATGCTACGCAGTAGGTGATTGTAATCAAGATTTGGTATGAAAGCAGCATAGTCAAAATCTGTGTCTGTAAATGGGCAGAGGGTCTCTCCAGTTTAATAGCAAATGCATTGAGAAATGCACTGAATGTTCCTCAAATAAAAAGTGAAAAGGATTAGCATACAGCATTTCAGTATTAACATTTTCTGATTTGGCTTGTATTGCATTGTCGTGTTAAAAGAGGCACACGCAGCCCCGTACACAATGCAGCTTATGCTATTTTTAGCATTTTCATCTAATCTCAATGTACTTTTCTGCATTAATGCTGTCACAAACGTATAAATGACCTATACAATAGGCACTGAACACAGTCTCATACCATGGCAGACCCTGGCTTTTGGACTTGTTGCTGATAACAGCCTGAATGGTCCTTTTCATCTCTGGTTCACAGGACAGGGCATCCATTTCGGATCCCAGGCGTCAAGCCCAACGATTCTAGACATGGTAAAAAATGTTCTTACTTGGACAGTAACATTTTAAATGGTATTTATGAATGTAACTCTGTATTGTGGTACTTGAAAAGATTTTCCAAAATAATGGATTTGACATAACCCATTAATTTCTCTGATCCCCCTGATGGTTCTTGATGCATTGCAATCTGAGAGATTTCCGTTTACTCTTGCGCCCTTGACCCATTATGCACTGCAATTTTTCCTGATTTTTTGAATTGTTTAATGATATTAAACTCTGTAGAAGAATAGTAATGCTAATATTGTCCAATCTTTCTTTGAACATAAACAAATAAAAATGCAATAATTTTCTCACACATTTGTTGACAAACTAGAAATCATATGCCCATTTTTGTTCCCCAAAGCCTTCTGTGGATGCTGTTTTTAAATAAAATCATGATTATTAACGCTATGAAGATTCCATGACTGTGGGATGTATGTGGAATAATCTTCTGTTAACTATTCGACTACACTATTTGTCCATTGAGAACTTGGGAAAGTTAATGAGTATGATAAATGAATTCAGACGTTCCTTGTATGCTTTGTTCATTACTGTACAGCAGCAGATTCCACCACATAAACATACTAAGACAATTCATAGAACACAAGATAATAGCTTACAAATGAGTAAATGACCCATGATATATATATATATATATATATTATTTTGAGTCAAATAAGATCAATAAAAAAGAAAGATTAATTGCAATTATCTAGATGAAAAATCATGCAATTAACATGTTTCACCAATAATTTTAACAGACTTAAATATATAATTTAAGGAAATAATCCATAACTAACAGATCTGTTCAATATTTCAGATTCTTCAATCACTGACAATTTTACTTAGCTGAAGTCACCAGCTGTTCGGTGGGAAAAAAAACAAACAAAAAACAATGGACCTCTTTAAAATTAACAGCTTGAGGTCCTCCCTCCTTCCTTACAGGAGCATTCTCCCATGAAACCAAGCCAACTAATTTAAACATTTGTATTTTGTGACCCTTTTGGAACAGACCTAACCAAATGTGACGTGTTTACAATACATTGGGATTCCAAAGCTAAACACCACAGTGATTTATAACCAGCCCTGTGACCAGAGAAGTGCAGTCGAAAAGCACCTGACTGAATGCATAAACCAGATCACTGCAGGAAAAGCAAGAATATATGATCGTGAAAAATAAGCAAAGCGCTAAAGAAAAATATAGTGATTATGCACTCGTTTATGACCTTCATCTTATTAACTTTGAAAGAACGGAGGTTTAATGACTCAAACACACAACTTTATGAACAAGGCAATATTGCAGTGTGACAGAAGTAATATAGATTTAGAAAGATTTAGATGTCCTAAAAGGATGTTAGGTGCTGTAAAAAGTGAGAAGAAGAAGCTCATACATTCAGATTTAGGATAAGTTTTAACCAGAGTCTGACATTTTAGCCAGTTGTTCATAGAAATAATTGCTCAAGTGGTGGGAGACCTTTGGTGAACGTTTCTAATTCTTGCCACAGATTGTCATTTGACTTGGCCACTTTAATACACGAGGTTCATGTTGCAGTCACAATTCTCCAGTGTGGGGACACTCGCGCTTTTGCCTTTGAGCAAACTTTAAACACATGGGATGTAGATATCCAATCCTTGACTTCAGATCTCGGATATAGATTTCTCCAGATCCTTTAGAGTTCATCGTTGCTTGGTGTGATTACTGCCGTCCTTAATCAGTCAGAATTGCGATAGTTGGCTTGGTCTTAGCAGTTGTTATTAATAGATGTATTTGTGCTCCATGGGAAGTTCACAGTTGGGGGTGTCCTTTTAAAATAACACCCAGACTTTTTGTGGTACCTTCCAGAACAAGCCTAACCCTAAAACAAACATAAGGCAAACAAAATGTTGTATTCATTACACATACTTTGAATTACTTACTTCATTGCAAACAGTATGAACCCAAGATATAATTCATTTTTTGTCTGGTCAAGTTAATTTCATTTTGTAATAAACGTCCATTTTTGAATTTCGAAGTGCTACACATTCCAAAATGCTGGGATGGTAAAGCATTTATCACTGTTATGTTGCAATTCCTTCTCACAGCACTTAAAACACGTTTTGGCATCAAGGATACCAAGCACTGAAGTGTTTCAGGTGTTATTTTATCACATTCTTTCTGAAAACACATCTACGACTTCGTCACTGTCACATTTTATGTTTCAAAATTCTTCACAGAGTTTCTATTTGGGGTAGGTCAGAAAGAAACTGCTTTTGTAACAAATAATTATTATCACCTGCTGTTATCACCTGTTTGAAATCACTCATTACCATCCCTAAATTGCCCCTGTAGTAACATGTTTTAAAATGTGTGGCAGGTCTGAAATGCAAGAATTAATGTTTAGCAGCAAATTAAATAAGGTTGAACATGAAAAAAATAAATAAATAAATAAAAACTAATTAGTGGAATTCTGATTGCAATTATGTGCAATGTAATGAATGTACACAATTTCAGCATGTAACATCTTCGCTGAATAACAAAAATAAACACCCACTATATCCACCCATAACTCACACTATCATCTATTAATTTCTAAAACATAATTGTATGCAACCGGAAAGCCAATGCAAGAGACCACACTATAGAACATTTTCAAAAGAAGGAAGATTCAAGAAGATCCAAGTTGTGCTCTGAGATCCCAGACCAACCAGATCAGCTTGAAATGTGGAATGACTTTTCATGATTCCTCCTCATAAATTGTCTGTGATCACAATCTCTTCCAATTTCCAACACTCATAATAAATAACCATTAACATTACTTCTTGCCTTTTCATCTTTTGTCTTCTCAGAATTTCTTATCTTACCATTTGAACAGATGATATATTAAACTCTACGAGCCAATAATCCCATTAATAAAGCGCTTGTCTGTGTTACATTTATTTTCCTCCTAATCTCCCTCTCCAACTTCCCCTCTCGCTCTCCTCTTGTCCCTTGGCTGACCTCAGCTCACAGATTCTCCTCTCTGGGCTGAGAGAAATTTAGATTGATACCAAATATAATGGTCATTTGTGGGTTTCATAACAAGCTTCTTCATGGTGTTATCAAGGGTGGTGTACTCTGACAGACTGGGTCAGCTAACATCCTTGGCTAAGGGGCAACCTCAGGCCAAGCCAGAAACCTCAAGACTGGAATACTTGGCCCATCCTGTATTACAGGGCTATTATAAAAGACTATTATCCCAATAACAAACACATGGGAATAATGCAAAATGTTATGTTTGTAGATTTCTAAGAAAAAAAGATTGAGTTGCGAGATTAAATGAACAGGAATGTAGGCTAATACAAACAGCTACAAATACTGACTTCTCCAGTCAGCATTAATGCAAGATGGAGTTGTCCTTACGGCACAACCAATCCATATACGCCAAGATTTTCCAAACCTGTAAACCCATCAGTTCCACAGCCAAATCCAAATAAATCAATCTCAAACCCTCAGTCAGGCGGAGCAACCATCTGAACCATCATACCATCGAGAAATATTGAAAAAGGGAAATTTTACCAAGCGGAGGGACTTGAGGCAATCAGACAGAAACATTGTGAATGCAGACAGAGAAGTTTGTCTGTATGCACGGGCATGCAATCCCCTTTACATGCAGAAAAGGAAGAAGAGGATAAATGCTTTCTCTGTTAAGCCCAGGCAGGATCGAGGGCAGATTCTAAAAGAGAAAAGTTGGCATGGAAAAACAGGAATAAACAATAAACAGAGGATGAAAAATGCTGTATCTAATGTAGACAGGTAAGTGCAGAAAATGTTATTTTCCATAAAGTTTGACTATACACATTTAATACATAACATATATTGTACATATTGTACAAAATGAACATGTATAGTATACAATTCTGTGAAAAAAATCTTAGGCAAAAAATAAACAATGCAGTTTATGCTATGAATTAATGAATAAAATGAATTAAATGAATAAAAATATTTATTCACATTTATTCACATTTACAAAAAACAAAGGGTTCAGAAAATATTACATTGACTAAAAAAGTATCGTATTAAACTCTAGACTAGCTAGATTTATTTCGCTTATTTCTGGTCTTTATAGTTTTTTTTTTTTACATTTTATTGGTTTTATTGCTCGACCGTATAAGGCACCCATACGTATGGTTGTGTGTGTCCAAAATAACCCTTTAATAACTGATGTGTACATTTTTCATACACCATATAGCACTATTAGCATAGAGTTATGGTACTTTTCAAGTTTGTTTTACCAATATAACAAGTAAAAATACCAAATAAAACAATACTTTGTAAAATGGTATAATTCTGGTAATGGCTGATGGTCCTTTCCTTTGCTACTCAATCACTATAATTGATCTTAATTGCAGAATTGAATAACTTTCTTTATATATTATATTTCTTTTTATAATATATCATATCATATAAAAATAAATTAAATATTAATCACCATAGATATCATGTGACAAATTTCCCCATGATCCAAAAATCTCTCATACAACTTAATGTTTAATACCCTTTTTTAAACATAAATAGTCCAAGTCATGGTCATGTTTTCATTACGTGAGAGTCTAGCTTGTTTCTCCATCTGAAGAATTACAAACACAAGGAAACATTTGCTCTCGTTAAGTACTCTAGAGGCTGGTGTCGGGGTCATGTCAGCGAGTGAGAGCTGTACAATAAAAGTGAGGCATTGACTGCGTAAGTGAAAAGTTTAATGTGGCTTTCACTCCGGCGCATAATGTGTCGCGACCGATGAAGCATTTCCCATGGTTCACAGGGTTCTCTGTCAGCGGAGATGTAAAAAGGCCTGGAGGCAGAGACCTGTGTCTGGCCTTTTCAACTGCCGCCACACAGTTTTAATTTGCGCCTCAGCAGACAAACGAGGGGAAATGAAGGGAAAGAAGTCAAGAAAAAAAAGAAGAATGTCTCTAATGAGCAAATGTGTTTTATTCTATCTAAGAGACAGGATTTCAACTAAAAGCGATTTTCTTTAGTTAATGTAAGATGTCATATTTCAGACAGTGTGACGTGACTGATAGGAAAGAGTGAGGATTATATTTCAATCATTTATTTTCATATCTGATCAATCGGTTCAGGGTAACAGGCAGAACAGGGTGCAAGGTGTGAAGCAACTTCACACACACACACGCACACGCATGCGCACATGCACACGCACAAACACGCGCTCTCACACACACGCACACACACACTTACACACACACACACGCTCACACACACACTTAGGAACAATTTAGAGAAAGCAATTATCCTAATGCATGTATTTGGAATGTGGGAGGAAACTGAAGTACCTGGAGAAAAACTCAAACAGGGTTCAGGATCAAACAGTGAACTGTGAGGCATCACATTTAGGGTTTTTTTTGTGATTAAGCAAATTACTCACAAAAACTATTATCATAACCCTTATCACTTATCTTCTCTACTCCTTATTGTTATGAAACAATCAATGCCAGATCTTTCATTAAATTATTTAATGTATAACCAAAAATACAATATTATTAAAAAAAATAAAGAAAAGGAATACAAAAATAGAGGACTTCATGTGCTCTCCCTTGGTTTTGCTTATCAATCATTTTGTCACAAAAGGAAGATACAGCTCCTTTTATCGAAAATCCTAAAAGGATGATTTACATTTAAATTTGCTTTATATGGACAGAGGCAGGTCTTATTTCCCCATTCTTTAAAACCCAAGATTCCCCCCTGTATTTCCTACATGATATCCTCATACTCCTAAAGACCAGCCAATCAGAGTAGAAAGCAGTGATATATAAAGATGTCAGGGATTCAGGTATGAGCTAAATAAAAGTCATTATTAAACCATCTCCTGTGGAATCTGAAAAAAAGGTTTGACCGAGCTGCTTCTTGGCCCCAGAGAGATCAAATGGTGAAGTGGAGCAAAGAGAAGCGTGATTGTCCCCGCTGAAGGTCTAATCATAGAACCATTTCTATTTAAGGTCGGATATATGAAGATCAGACAGCGAGAGACACATGGAGAGAAAGATAGAGGCCTCGGGGTTCTGCTATTGAAGATGTCCGGGTCACAGTCTAAACGGAGCTCGAGCTAGTACTGCGCAGTATACAATTTCATAGCCTTTAAAAGTCATTAGTGAGTTTGTATTTTAAGGCTTTTATGTGCTGAACTGAAATATAAAACTTGATTTTAACAGTTAAACATTGTTGATTGTTTGCTTACGTTTTAATAAATTGTTTTGGGATTCAGTTAGCCACTAACATACCATAAATATCCCATAATGTAATATCCCCTAAGTTTTGTGAGCAGTATAATTTACATTTAGGCAGTTAGCAGGTGCCTTATCCAGAACAACTTACAACTGATTCCAACAGTACAAGCAATCGCTTAAAGACCCAACAGTGGCAGCTCCGCAGAGGTGGGATTTAAACCCTGGACATTCTGGTCCACAGCAGTCCAATTTACGAAAGGGACATTTTAGCTTAATTGTGACACCATCACAGTGACAGCATCAAATGGCGACACAATTGGCTGGGTCTGAGGGAGGTTAGGTCAGCCAGGGGATTTATCTGCAACACTGACCCATACTTGACCCTGTGATAGACTGGTAATCATGTCCAAAGCATACTTACACTTGCACTCTGTGTTCTATGGGGAATTTATTTATGTAATATTCTTGGTTCAATCCCAGGGTGGAGCGCCCTGTAAGGCAATTATTTATTAAAGTATGTTCTATTTAACAACTGCATTATGTTCTGTGAATCAGGTCTTTGATGGAAATGGTCACTGAGTGTACATAGTCACATATTCTTTTTATGCTACTGCGCTAATCTTTACTAGGAAAATGAAGAAACTACACAGAATCTAAATCAGTTACAAGCACACATTAACAACCACACACTGTAGAACCAAAATAAAAGCACACATGATAGAATATAAACCTAAATAAACATGTCTATCTGGCTGCACATAACCAAGAGAGAATGCAGTATCTTGTTCAAAATCCTTAACATTTTAAGTAGTTAAATCCAGAAGATGCTACTTGTAGAAAGTTACAGCCGAATGACCTTTATTCAGCACTTCTAGGTATAGCAGAGAACTAACTTTTCAATTTCTCTGCTTGTGCCCATGGACTAAAAATGTTCAAAACAAACAATACATACAAAACAAAACATAATTCCTACATGCATGTAGTTAATAGAAAGTAAATTAAAACAAATGAAAAATAAACAGAATTAGAAAATGTATTGTAAATGAAATCCCAAAGTCTGACATAAAAAATATATCATAAATAATATTTAAGGTAATAAAATACAAATGCTAAACCAATTTGACCAATTATTTACGGCTGCCCACACTTCAAAGACAGATTTGATGTCCTATAATAATATGTCATAATTATTAATACCTTGTTAAGACCTTGTTAAAGCAAACAAACAATAATCTGATATAAAAATCATCACATTTAGGGTTTTTTTTGTGATTAAGCAAATTACTCACCAAAACTATTATCATAACCCTTATCACTTATCTTTTTTAACATGTATATTTCTAACTGTGGAGCCGACTGTACATGCTTCAGTGATTTAAATGTGCCTGCTTAGCAGAACTCTAAATAAAAATCCTAAAAGTCCTAAAATAAAGCAAAAACATGTCCCTGCTTGTATGTATAAGACTGCTTCAGTCTTTCAATCATCTTTTCGGTGCTTCTCTCAGGTGTGAACACCCTCAAGCCCCCCACCCTCTAGCCCACCGCATGGAGGAAATGAGGGGGAAAATGATGATCTTCCTTCCAGGCCTGTTTTTCCCCTCCACCAACCCAGCTCTTCCCTCTTTCCTCGGATGGAATTGCCTGCCAAGAAACAGGGCTCTACAAGCCAGGATGACAGAAAATCGAGGCTGTGGTCAGTAAAATCCTCCTGTGCATTGGGGCCTCTGTCTCTAAACACAGGGTCAGGTGTCAGGCCTGAGCCGCCTGCCAGAACACACTACGCTTAGAAAAGAGGCCTGCCATTGTTTCTCTGTCAGTGTCAATCCAATTATGTCTCACGCAAAGTGCTGGCAAAACAAGCGGAGAGCTATCGATCGGGAGCTGGCCCTCACCTGTGGTTAAAACTTGTGGGGCTAAGAGAGGATTGAGAGGTTAGTGTGTACATCATATCAAATGACTTAGAGGGCCATAGAGAGTTGCCTTAAATGCGTGTGCAATGAATAATGCACTATTTGGCAATTTATCATATACAGTAGATGCCAGTGGACATTCTCTTAATAAGCTTATATTTTATGCCAAACGTTTGAAAGCTTTCATAATAAATATAATGTGTTTTCTGATTAAACACTTACTACACTAAGGTGCAGCATTCATCTTAAGTAGAAAGCCATTTTCATAGTGTTCCAAGATAGCCACCAAGTCACTTTTATGCCATTATAATCTATTTGATGTATTACTGCTCAGTCTGTGTGATCCTATACACACACTGGCCACTTTATTAGGTACACCAGCTCAGCTGCTCGTTAGCGCAAATATCAAATCAGCCAATTACATTGCAGAAACTCAATGCATTTAGGTATGTGGACATGATCAGGTTGGCCAGTTGAAGTTCAAAACAAGCATCAGAAAGGAGAAGAAGGGAAATGACTTTGAACAGGGCATGCTTCTTGGTGTTAGACAGGCTGGTCACACACAGCCAGCTCTACGGTCTACAGAGAACGGGCTAAAATAGATTATCCAGTGAGTGGCCGTTGTCTGGAAGAATTCCTTGTTAATACCAGAAATCAGAGGAGAATGGTCAGACTGGCTCAAGCTCCCAGAAAATCAACAGTAGCTCAAATAACCATTGGTTACACCCAAGGTATGCAGCAGAGAATCTCTAAATGGATAACATATCAAACCTTAAAGCAGATGGGCTACAGCAGTAGAAGACTACACCGGGTTCCTCCTGTCATCTAAGAACTGGCAAAAAACTACAGCCTACCTGATTATTGCTGCTGACCATGTTCATCCCTTTATGACCAAAGTGTTATTTCTTCAAAGCAGTACTTTCTTCAAAGTGTACTTTCTCCAAAGCTCAAATAATCTCAAGCTGGTTTCTTGAACATGACAGTGAACGCAAATGACCTCTACAGTCACCAGATCACAATCCAATAGAGCACCTTTGAAATGTGACAGAATTGGAGATTCGCATCATGGATGTGCAACCGACAAATATACAGCAGCTGCGTCATTTTAATCACGTCAACATGGATCACAAACTCGGGAGGAATGCTTCCAACACCTTACTGAATCTATACCGCAAAGAATTAAGGCAAAACTGGCTACTAGGAATGTGTACCAGCACAACACATCCATAGTACCACTTTAAAACCATGCCTTTATTACTTGTGGTATTACATAGCTTAGCTGTGTCATAAAAGCAGGGCGCATTCATGTATAGCAATAAAGCAAAAAAATATGGCATGCACATACCCAGTGTAACAATACACCTTGTGAAGATAAATTACACATGACTTTGTGATTTACAAAGTACACCTATAAATTACCGTAATATTTAATGAGCTTAATATAGGAGAGGGAAGTCACCGAAGCCCTGCATAATAAATGTGTGACACTAGGCGGATGGGTCTTGCCACGGTGCCACAAAGTGCACTGTATCATTCGAATACCAATAAAGCCAGGGGTGGCCGTAGGTCTTAGGGAGCATACGGAAAGTTATGGAAAATATCTCTCTCCCAAGGACATGGCACCAGATGTGCAAAGACTTATGGGAGCAATCATAGGTAGCCAAGGCTTGGGCTCTGGGGCCTTATTAAGTTAGGCTGCGTTCCAGCACCTTCAACTTATTAAGCTGTCAAGAGTTGCAATGATTAAAACCAAAGAAAGGTCACGAGTGGACCTTCACCATTGTACAAAGCCTGATATTTTCTCTGGAAGCACAGATCCTAATAAAGGCATTTTATTTCATATGCGCGGGCTGGATTTGATGAAACGGCCCTTTAGCGATGAGCTGCTTTTCTTTCTCTTGCTCGCTGAAGTGCACAAGAAAATCTTCAAAAGTTTCTCCATTGTCCACGCTTACCTCATTTCAGGTGGAAATTTGGAGAAATTCACTTATTTTATAAGACTCTGTGTATGAGCCTGAGCTGTCTAAAGGAGAAAAATTAAAACCACTTTGCTCCACCAGCGTACAGCCTCCTTTTCAGATAGCTTTTGCATACGATCATCCTCCAAGATCAAAGCGAAATGAGTCACAGTAATAACAGGCGCCCGGGATTGTGGATGGATGGCACAGGTGGATGCTAAATATCAGCCACTTAGTCCTGATGGTGGGATTTTGGCACCTGCCTTTACCATCTCCCCATAGATTTAAAAAGCATCCCTGTACTAAAAACTGTCACTATTGTTACTCTAGGCATCCACAATTCCAACCATGATGGGGATAAATTTATTCACCTGTCGAGCTAGATGATGCCATGCATCCAGGTTTGAAGTTGGATGGCAAGGGCGGTCCACCTGGCTCTTTTAAAGGGAATGCTGCCAAGAGAACTAAATCCCTCACAAGCACAGGTGACAATGGCCCACTTGTTCTGTTAACAACAAAGCCAGCGCAAACAACACATCACTGGTAACATACTTGCTATCCGAAACAACTTGGCCTGACCTTTCCACACCAAGGGCGAGCAATGATACGAAGCTTCAGGCATACAGAAGTCAGCGCCTACGTTCAGTTCATATCAAGTATGAGTAAAACAGCCCTCAATATTGATGAAACAAAATGGATAAGGGGAGGGGGAGTGCGCTTGTCTCGTTTCAAAGTACGTCCTTGACACCTTTGTAGATTGGCTTTTTTCCTCTCCCTGGCATTGCCCAGGACACCGTTAGAGCTGCAAATTGCCTATGATAGATATGCAAAAAGGGGGTCATAAAGTCCTCTGTCATTTCATTGGTTTGAGCAGACATATAGGTCTGTGAGGATGCTAGAGGTAATATATGACCTCTAAAACTATTTTTTGCATATTGGAGAGCACACGTTGCTACATTGCTACAGAGAAACCTATTTAGCAACTCTTGAGGCTAGTCTAGCTCAGACTGAACTGGGAACATGGCATCAAATATGGGTTAAGAGCACAATATGTGTTCCCTTGTCATAACTGTTAATAAACGTCGGAGATTTTCCTGAGCAATCGTGTTCTGCTTGCAATATATCTTAAAGCAAAAAAAGCCTGTGGATTTTGACATTTTTATCAAGCTTCTCCCACCTTAGCATCAAAAACAGACCAAATCCAAATAAATAGGACAAGTAGAAAGCAGAAATGCCAGTAAACAGACAGGTTGTTAGGTATACTATAAGGTTGTGCGGTAATCCAGACTGCTAGAGTAAAGTCCGATTCAAGAAAAATACTTTTACTAGTTGAGTCCGAGTCAAGACCGAGACTGTGAGTGATTGGGACCAATTTTTTTTTTAATCATAGAATAATATTAAATCCACCCATTATTTTTTGCTTAATCTACACAGGGTTGCAAACCAGCCAGTCAGTGCCCACCTGGCAACTCTGTGCACAAGAGCAGGAACAACCCTAGAGGGAGCATATCCATCTTAGGGCACAAACACACAGTCACACACTGAGTGCCACTTTAGAGACACCAATTAACCTACCCGAAGTAAACAGATGAAGACTCTACAAGGAAAGGATCCAGGATTGATATAATATTATAATTTCATCATAGATTTTGTAAAATAGATAAATAAATGATATGAAGCCTAAAATTATTATTAATTATGATATAAGCAAGCTAAAGCAATATAACTTTTGGCAGTAAATGATGGTGATCGTCATAAAGTCAACTGAATAAAGTCAGTCTGTTCAAAATAAAATGTGTTCGTTGATTGGATGCTGAACTAGAAGCAAGTGCCGATTTTATGAAGATAAATGATTATTTTTGTTTTAATGGAAGCATGTTCAGTTTAAAATAAACATTAAGTGAGACAAATGCATTGAACTCGTCTGATCTCGACAACAATTTGAATTTATGTAAACTGACAGTAATTACAGAAAATATATTGATGCACTCTAATGACTTCGTGTAGGGAAAAGACGAAACACTTAAAAATATGGTATGATGGACCTGATACTTGTTTTACGGAAGCCAAAAATGCATTGACACAGAGTATTAGGAACAACATGGAAGATCAGTCAGATGAAACAAAGACTCAACGATTGAATGTGAACCAGCTAATATATAGCTATAGGTGATAGAAAATATATAAGTAGTAGGAAGACAAAAAAGGAGTACTACTTACAATAGGACAGGCACATTTACAAACACCGTTTACAGCTTGTTACAAATACTTAGTGGTAAGTCATCCACACAAACATGAGTAACCTGCACAAAAAAAAAAAAAAAGTCTCAACTTATAAAACTTGGAAAAATAAACCGAGTCACAAAGACATAAACAATGTCACAACGCTTTAGGCTTATAAGAGCCAATGTTTTGTTCATATCAAGAATGTGTAAAACAGCCTTGAATTGTAGTGTTTCTTTTGTATGACACATAATAAAAAGGGAAATTTGGTATGGATGCCTCACATGAACAGTGATTAAGGAAATGGTGACATGACTCATCATGACTCATCATGGGTGAAAGCTTTGTTGATAATCAATTGCGGACCAACACGTGCATTTCTGCACTTTCTCATGCCCTTGCCCCCTGCCCAGCCCTGCACAGCTGGGTATCCTGTATGGATTTTTTCTCACCAGTCCCTCTTTTCCTTAATCACATTCTCTGCTGTTTAAGTCCTGAAAGTGGATTTCCTAGTCTTTGTTCCCTAAGCTCAGTTTATATACTATCTGAGATCGTCTGTGCTCTCTGGTCAAGCCTGACATGAACCTTTTATCAAACTTTTTCTCTCTATTTTATCAAATCTTCAATGAGAGAAATTCAGGTTACTTTCTTCGGCTGCAAATGTCCTAAATGTCCAAATGTTTACAGGTGAGACCGGAGCTACCCTGCTACTATCAGTGCATACTGAATCTGCTAGCATGACATTTTAGTGCAACAGCCTAAATGTTCCCACTTTCGTCCTGCTCTTCCTCCATGGATTTTATGGCCTAGATTAAAGCTCTTACCTAAGGCCGTGTTGCTACTTTTATGATAGTGTTGCAGACAAAAGGAAGGAGAGCATATGATCTCAAAACAAGAGCAGTTTGGGAAATTTCTACGGAGTATTAAACGCAATACAACGACTGTAGTATAGCAGCTTTAATTAGTCGCAACATTAAAACATCACAACCCAAAGTAGGACACCTTGAATGTTGTTTCCTATTTAAACAGCCATATATTGCACAACACTAAACACACTGCAATGCTTAACAGTCTACCATATGTTCCAGATGGCACAATAACTGATGACTAGGTTCTAGCGACTCAAAACAAAACCATTTTTATCTTTCCTCTTTCCTCTGTAGTTTGAGTGTAGTGCCAGTAGCTTTGTGATACTTGAAGTGTTTGTTCTGTGGGATCCATCAACATTTTAAAACATCTTGGCACCCTGTTCTCTTTTTCTAATAGCTCCCTGGGTAGTCTTTGCTGCACTTGAAAGTTCCTCTTACCTGAAACAATTGCCTACAGAAATCTGCACAGCTTCCCCTCTCGGAAATACGAGAGATATGCAGAGCTCGTCACTTGAAAGCTTTCAAAGTACTCTTGTGCTTTGGCTTTTCTTTTTAAACAGGCTGCTTAAAGATGTAAATAAATATATAATTGTCAAACTTTCTAGTCTCTGTACTTGTGGAATTGTGCTCGGGGCTAAAAGGAAAAGGAAAAAAAAGTAGCAAGCTACTGTGCCAAGGCTCCTTTGCACGGATTCTTATCACCACCGAGGTGCTAGATGGGGTTTCACAGCATATTCTGAAGTAAATGCAATATGTAAAGATGTTAGCTATGCCATTTTCATTACAATGCAGTCATCAGAGATGCTGATTTAGATAAAACAGATAAAAATGACAGTCTGCTTGTGAAAGGCCTGCTGTGCTCCACCTAACGTTTACATCTGTTAAATTCACTATGTCAATCACTGGGATGTACGGCATGTGGGGTAACAGGTTTTTTTTTTTTTAAACAGGAGATTTTAAATACTTACTGGGCAAATCTGTTTTGTACTTACACAACATAAATGTTACAACCCGATACTGTGCATGCCTGAAAGGTACAGACACTAATTTCTAAAATTAGCTAAACCTAGAAGTTTTGAAACTCAGAATGCAAACAGATCCAGTCCCTCTAGTAAGTTTCCTCTCAAATATATGTATGATTGGGACATAAATAGGCTGACCTGAATGCTCATGCAGATGGGTGTAACTTGAAAAAATAATCTTGTTGTTAAATCGTTTCAGAACGCTTGTTGAGGGCCAAAAATAATGATTATGGTATTTTTATAATGATTTCTTAATTGAGTTGTATTGTGCAGGTGCTCTCTGATTTATAGTGGGGATATGTTCAAGTTTAACTCATACAATTTTAAGGAAGAGAGCTGAGTGTAGACAAATAAATGCAATATTTTTTCTAATTTGAATGAGTTCTAGATTTAATGTCTCAATGCTTAAACATTTTAGAAATAACAGCACCATCTGTCTATTTTCCTAATGAAGGTCATGTCTAAACAGTCTTGTTGGTGCTTTTAAACGCACCTTTCAATTAGAAAATCAATAGAACTAAAATTGATCAGAACTGCCTGAACCTGTTCTGTCATTCAAAACTAATTTGTTTTGGATTGTGTGGCTATTCAGAGAACAAAAATGGCCATTACATTAATTTTGCCACATTAAATAGTTTCTGTGGTGGAAAAATATTTGCTTCATTAGTCTTTCTCACGTTGTACTAATAAAGATCTTAAATTCCTATCCATACTCGGGAAACAAGTCAGGCTTTCTAATGATGGAATGGTTCAAAAAGGTAACCTTGTGCTTCTCACCTATTATGGCAGCAGCTGCGGAACAACACAGAGCTCGACTGAATAAAAATTCTTGTGAAGAAAAAGCTGAAGACCTGAAATATATAAACAACACGGGTAAGTTCACTTCGAGTTCACTCCAGGAAGGCCAGTGGTAAGATGCAGGGGAGAGAGAGAGAGAGAGAGAGAGAGAGAGAGAGAGCAAGAGCGAGGGGGGGGCACTGAAAGAGAGAGAGACAGGCAGACAGAAAGAGAGAGAGAGAGAGAGAGAGAGAAAGAGAGAGAGAGAGAGAAGCAGACAGAGAGAGAAAGAGAGAAAGAGAGAGAGAGAATGGGAAAAAGGAGATGGAGTGAAAAGCACAACTCCCTCACGCTTTTACTCTGCAAAGTGCCTGTGCTCATAGGTGTTGCTAAAATGATTAGCTGCCAGCAATCAGCCCCTTGCTGAATCAGCTTTGAACTGGTCAGGGCTGACTTATCATATGACTGGCAGGCGTAAGCCCCAGCGCACCACTCCACGCTGTCGACCGAGAGCTGCTTTACTGCCTGCATAATTCCTCAGATGGGTGCGATGAGTTCACCATCTGTGAAACCAAAAACCAAATTGGGACGATTGCTGACACATAATCGTTTTAGGAAGGAGAGAGTCTTATGGAGTGTATGCACACACGTATGCACACAGCATCTCGTCGACTCCCACTCTGTCAGACTCAGACGTACAAATAGACAGAACCAGGTCATTTTAGGAAGCAAGGCTTAGCCTGTTGTTCCTGGCACCCTATTAAACCCTGGATTCATAGATTTCTAAAGGATTACCAGGCACTGGACGGTGTTGTGTTAGTGTGTGTGTGTGTGTGTGTGTGTGTGTGTGTGTGTGTGTGGTACACACATCCAAATTAAGACAACTCATTCTCCTCCCTTACCTGGCACCAACACACATATCGGGGTGATTCAGGCTCATTCAGTTACCAGTTGCCTGACGTGTTTTATCGGCATCTTTCCTTGGAAATTGGTCCAATCTCTCGATTTGTGCTACAACGTATCCACCCAACATGAACACCTCATCCCAGGGGGATCATAAAACTCTACACTGACCCCACAGCTTGCTGGATGGGCTGTTTTAGCCCCTCTAACAGCCTGCCCAGCACCATGCCATCACTTCACACCCCTCTCTCGGTTTTAACCCTCTATGTGTGTTTATACGTCTCTTATCCAGATGCTGTACTGAGTTAGGGAAGCATAGTCCAAAGGAGACGTGAGCTTCACACATTCCTTTACAACATGTAAGTAGGTGTGCACGACGTAATCCATGTAGGATCCTGAAGTGCTGGACATGAACCCTTTATGTACTATGACGTCCACTGAAAGGCAGATGTAGATGAAGGTAGAATGTAATGGACAACAGGTCAAACTGATTAATCAATAAGTCATTATGCCATACACATATTTTGAAAGTAAGCCTTTATTAAGTGTTCAGTTACAGCCCCAAATTGGTATAATGTGACCCGGACCTGGACTTTTGCTTGGTGTGCATTTTTAATTTCACCTAGCCATTTGTGATTAGTAGGACATAAGTATTCAAAATAAAATTTGTCTTTGTGCAAAAAACAATGTCCTCATATGAGTACTTGATCTTTACGGATGTTGTAGCATTCTATTATTGATAATATTGCAGATATGTAATGTCTGAAGGTTATTGCAGTATTTATTGTCCCATTTTGCACCAATTAGGGGTTGCATAGACTAGTCAACTAGGACCTCCACTAGTCTCAATGGGATGCTGAGGTCGACTAGTCGTAAGGAGAAAAAAAAAATGTGTCAAACTTCAAAAGTCTGAAAATATTTCAGAAAATATCAGTTTAATTCTACAGTAATATGAACTTCATAATTGAACTGCTAAATTTGTAAAATATCAGGTTAGGGAAAATAGAGCGTACCGTCCGACAATTGGCATTTGAGTGAAAAGCTCCCAGAACATACAAACACAAAAGTGCTCATATTACAACATGTAATATTACATGTTAATGTCCCCAGAGTGGGAGTAATAAAGGATTATCTTATCTTAATACAACAGCGTTAAAAACAGATTAACAATCTGTTTATGCTGCTTCCAAAGCTCGTCTGTGTGATTGGAAAGGAGGTGACACACAGACATGTACAATTTAATTCAAATCTCTTTATTAGAGAATCTTGTTCCGGAAGGATCTGACTCAAATTAAGCACTGCACTGTAGTGTTATTTGGCGCATTCATTTATTGCTTGAGGAAGCACTTAGGCTGCACCTTTAATTTAGAGATCATGTGTCTCTGTTACATATAAGAACATAATTTTTGTACCAGTCGACTGGTACAAAGTCATGCAACCCCTAGCACCAATGACTATTAGTGACAGTCACAAGCCTAAGTTGAGTCAGGCACACTGGGCTAATTTAGGGTTCACCAGATTTTAAAAGTCCTAAAAGTAAATAAAGGGTACTCAATTAAACAAAAGTATTAGACTTGATGCTATCTACTGAGAATAATGAAGCAATATTACTGTGAGAGGCAAACACTTGTGAAGCTTTTGCAGCAAAAAACAGTCCCATACCTTTTTTTGATTCGCCACACAGAATTGCTTTAACTCTGGAATGTTGGCAGGTTTTCTCATGTGAACTGCTTCCACAACATTTTTACTGAATTTAGGTTAAGTTAACATCTTCTTCTCTTAACCATGAAGTAAAAAAAAGCTAAAAAAAAATATGTTAAAATGTTCTATTTTATTTTTTATAATTTAATTATAATCTGTCTACCAAACCTTTTTTCCAGTAGTATCATGTCATGGCAATGTACTTTTTGTGGAGAAAAGACTTTCTCCTTGCATCCTTGCCATGCATACCATTGTTGCTCAGAATTCTCCTGATTGCAGACTATCACACACCTTGATTATCACAGGCAATGCAGTGAGATTAAAGTACGGTTTAAAGTATCGGACCTCAAATGCAGGGTCCTTGAGCAAAGTTCTTAAGTCACAATTGCTTGGATTGTAAGACTGTAGCAGTTGTGACTTAATCTGAATATGTCTGCTATGTCAGAAAGCTTCTTTGTGTGTACCATGATACAGTTCCACAAGTCTGTTGTGAAGAACAGGCTTTAATAGAGCCCTATTCTAGATACAACAGGGTTCCCACTCACATCTGATTGTCATCCCATTGTTTGAAAACGTCTGAATTTAATTCAACTTAATTGCCAATCGCACGGGTTCATATGCTTTACTTCTCACAGTGTAATATTGGAACATTTTTCCTCAATAAATAAATGACCATACAATAATTTTATTTGTTCTCCTTCTCTGGGTTTTCTTTATCAACTTTTAGAACTTGTGTGAAAATCCATCGACATTTTAGGTCATATTTATGCCGAAGGAGAAAAAAAAAGTGGAAGGTTCACAAACTTTCAAGCACCACTGTACGGTGTATTGTAATTCACAGTAGCACACATGGATGGTGAATGGTGTTCTGAACGTTTTCTTACCTTCAACGCTACCTTCCATCTTCCTCCAATTTTATCCAGTGAATAAATACGTTTTAAAGCTTGCTTAGTTTTGAGTTTGGTTATATGCTATGAGGTTGTTGAGAACAATCCCAGGTTGGCGAGGTACTCAGGTGGTTCAATCAAAATGTCCCTGTCACCACAATATTATAACCTTAGTGAATGTACTTGAGCTTAGGAGATGTTAAAACTTCTTAAGTAAGATCAAATGTCAAATGTAAATCTCCCATCTTACTTTCAAAACTCTGCTCCATGTTATTTACATTCTTTGTCACAAAACTACACTTCTCCACACCAACTTCGTAGGATCGTAGCTTCAGGGCGTCTGGTAGATCCTTCCCTGAGATATAACCATGCCTGCAAGAGCAGGTCTCGATGTTTTAGTGTTCTGGCTTCTTATTGGAGAAATTAGCTTCCCACACCAGTCAGAACACTCAATGTCTCATCGTTCCTCAAAAGTGTGAAGCCTTGCCTCGTCAAACAACTCCAAGGATTGTGGTTTGTTCTCTCCACTACACTTTTTGTACCTCTTTTGCTTTTCATACGATATTTCCATCCATCCATCATCTACTGTTTAATCCATATGGTTAATCTAACATTCATGGCTTTAGGCTGTGGGAAAGTTGGGTACAAAATGCAACTCCGAGTGTGATACTCTGGGTTATGTTTTCCTGGTGATGCTGGGTCTGGACATTGACATGGGTGTAGTTTTAATAGTGTGTGTTGTACAATTGCTATATTAGTTAAAACTTAATATAAAAAACATAATATAAGAACAACTTTCTCTCATGTCAAGCAAGGTCCAGTAGCACCTAATAAATTAATATTTGGGGCTAGTTATTGGTAGGTTCTCAGCTGCTAAATTTTTTTTTCACATTTGCTTTTTTACAGCTGCTACTTTAAACAAACACCCTTAACTGTTCACTTCATTTGTAAGTTGCTCTTGATAAGAATGTCTGCTAAAGACTAACTCAACTGCTAAAACCTACACAAACGTGCTAGTGAAGTTTTGTGATTTACCCCAGTTTTGGACTCTTTTTTGCATTCTGAACTGATGTTCGTTCTTGATTTTAATTTTAATTTTCATATGCATAACATGTTGTAGCTATAAAGAGTATGTTTTTTGGTGTGTACTGGGTGACCTCCACATATGGCACGGCTGTCTCTGCTGAGACGTAGTCTGTAAATAAAATCTGATTAGCCTTCGTGCAAAGTTGAGAAATTCTCAACTTCACCTGCTTTCACACTTTCACTACCACAATCCCTTCCAACAGATTTACTCCTGTCTTTGTAGGAAATGTACAGTGGGCATGAATACCTAAGACTTTTCCTTCATCCTTTATCAGCAAGACAACTTAAGTAATGTGGTTTGTCACTCACGTAATAAATGTAAATGATAAAATCCCACAGAAAATGGAAGATAAGAACAAAGATTTAGCTTTAGCAAAGATTGGCTTTTTTCTTGTCAATTAATGACTAGTGCAACGTCAGTGTAATGTCAATGTAATATCAGTGTAACACTCTCGTGCCATGTACACTGACGTGTGCTGCTCTGCTCCGGTCCGTCAGAGTAAGTGCTAATGGCTGTATGTCACAAGCACCTGAGCTCATATGCCTGTTTGTTTGGCACACTGTCACTTTGAATCACTGGCAGGAAGCAGGAATACACACTGGCATAATGCCCTGAGGGAAGTAATAAACAGTCTCTCTCTCTCTCTCTGTCTCTCTCTCTCTCTCACACACACACACACACACACACACACACACACACACACACACACACACACACACACACA
>JAVSBV010000079.1:4012568-4029019 GCA_033117975.1 Parotocinclus spilosoma | reverse complement strand
GTTGTAAAGCTGCTTTGTGACAATTCTGTATTGTAAAAAGCGCTATAGAAATAAATTGACTTGACTTGACTTGACTAGAATCGTATTACGAAGATGTGCTGTAATGGCATACATAACATGAATAAGAGGACTCTACGTTAAGAATAAGTCAACAGCAAGGAAGTTAGTAATCCATTTTCTACGGGGTAGAAACGTGACGTGAAACAGAGAGAATCAACATGGGAATGATCTGAGAACATGCTCAAGAAAAGCTACAAACCCCAAGATGCATTCACAGTTAGGGCTATAATTAAGACGTTTATGCAGCAAGAGCTGTCATGAAATTTTCGGAATAAGGATATAAACTAAATATTTCCTCACACTCATAGAGGCGGCTGGTTAGAGCGGATCTGAAAGATGATATAAAAGTAGATAGAAATTGCATATATGGTAAATAAACTGTACTGTGTTAAGTCATACTGCCTTGCACTGTTCGCTTTCTTCTGGATAAATAAAGTATGATCTCATCTTATCTCTATTTCTTTATGTAATATGCATACTTGTGCAGGGCAACTTGAATTCTATAACTTCTGTGTGATTTGCAGTACTGTGAAAAAATAGATTTGTCTGACTTAATCTACGTGTAGAACTTGTTTTAACAATGGTTTAACAACATATTCCTTATAATAATAATCTCTCAGGTTCTTTATTAAGATACAAAAGGAACACACAGGTAATATGGACACAAAAATTATGTGAACAAACTAGCTTCTTCATGCAAAAGACAGTATTTGGTGGCATCCTGGTGAAGTTGCCATATGCTGCTATTGCTACATGTAAATAGACAACACTCTAAATACAGTGGTACCTCAGTTCTCGCTGTTAATTTGTTACAGGAGGCTTGTCAGGAAGTGAAAACAACGAGTACCGAGCAAATTTTCCCACAAGGACTAATGTAAATTGAATTCATCTGTTCCAGACCTGCAGGAAATCTTAGATGCCTTAAATGAGTTTTGTTGTACAGGTGCTGACATTAAATGTATCATTAACTGTGCACTTTGAGTGTTTAGTAGAGCACTCTATTTATATAACAGTGCTAGTATGAAAGGAGTCTATGATAAGTAAGTTGCTCTTTAAAGCAACTACACCTACAGTTGGCCAAAATTAACACAATGCCTATTTTTAATAAAGTGTTGAAAACCATGAGTGTTATTGTAAGACTGACACATACAGGTTTAAGCAAGTGCTGGTCAAATGACGAGTGCCGAGACAAATTCTTTCCTTCAAAACACATCAAGAACCGAATTGTTCCGACACGATCAAGTGCTGAGGCATGAATGTATATGTTCATTATGCCATTGCTAATACAGCAAATCTAATGGTGGCCTAAGACTTTCGCACGGTACCATATTTGAGATCTGAACTTGCCATCATGTCTTCTGAAAACAAATAGCATACATCTTAGTTTCATGTTTTCTACTGTGCTCGTTTCTAGGCAAATCTCTTTTATAAAAGGTCACAAACAAACCCATTAATAACAAGTTTGTTCGACTGGCTTGCACAGGCCAATTAATAGTGTTTGCAGAAAAATATTTTAGTTAAAAAACAGGCCTGAACCGTTCGATCCAGCAAGCACTTTGTAACTCTGGAGAGCCGAACATATTAATCAGAGCAATCTTCTACAGGAAGTGCTCCTGTCGTGTATGCGTAAAACCCAAATAGAACCTACATCCATACCCTCAGGGCCTCTGTACTGCTAAGCAAGACGTAAATATTTTACAAATACCTAAATGTAAAGGATAAACTACCAAAGTACAAAGATTCCGCATGGTCCTTAAGACTTAACATGGATCCATACCTCAGGGTACCCAATGTTGTAAGCAAAACATAACTGTATATCTAGCAGGGTGGCCGGGGTACAGGAGTTGCTGAGGAAAGTGGTCGGGGGGGGGGGACTCTTTGATGTGGAAACGCTGAGGTCAGAGCAAGGAGTCAGTGCAGCAAATAACTTCATCTCGCACAACTGTCTCTTTTGCTTTCATACTGTTAATGCTGTTTGAACCCATGTTGAAAGGCAAGTTAAAAAAAAAGTGAAGTGAAAGGCTCTTAAGTATCCTGTTTGCTTTGCCTTACCCTGATATATGTTCCACAAGGCTGCGTCTCTGGCCTTACCTCCTTTTTGTTCTTCAGAGCATCGCCGAAAAAGCAAAAGGTCTTGGCCGCATATAAACTAATTTCAAATGTCATGTCTTGTACGGCTTAAATGAAAGGAAACCTCTTGCTCGTTCACTGGGGCCGACTCAATGAATTTGTCAAAAAATTTTATGATAATTCATTCAATTATTCCTCAGACATTTAAATGGCCACAAAGGCATTGAGGGGAGAGAACTAGAAAGAAGGGAGGGCTCCCTCTAATAAGCCCACTCATGATATTAGAGTGCCTCCAGAGGGCTTTTAAAAGCTCTAAAGCTGACTGAACTTCACTCCCCTCCATATAATATAGCAACATAACTCTCTGTCAACACAAGATATGTTTACATAGTTAGCTACCATACACTCTTACCTAGGGCTATGTAATATTTTCACTTTCAGATAGTCTAAAGTACACAGTTCGGATTATTTGAGTAGAGCAAGGACAAGAAAAGATTGAGATGTGTATCATTTTAATGATTTAATAAAATAAATGCTAAGCTTTACTAAACTTTATTGTATTAGAACTCTGTGGGCTGTTATTCAGTCCGTCTTAATGCAAGTAGTAATGTTGTATAAAAAGTCTCTTTCAGTTGCTCTCATTAGGGTCAGATTTGGCACAGGTTTTTGCACCGGACCACCTTCCTAATACAACCCTCCAAATATATAACTAAGTTTGGAGTACACCCCCAGTGGCTGGGGTATTTTTGAAAATGCATCACTCTTCTTGCCACAAGCCCAAACCAGGAATTAACCCAGAGTCTCTGGTGTTTTCAGCAGCTGGCTCTAGCCATTGAGACACTTAGGATGAATTTGTGAATAGTATAAGCTTATAATAAATATAAAGCCTTAAAAATCATTCATACTGATAAACAAAATTAGATTTAGTCTTCAAAAAACTAATAAACTGGTCGTCTTCAATACCTACATTCATTTTGTAATGTGTTTTTCCGAAAGGCTGTTGGAACCCCTGTACAGTGATTAATGCTGAAGCCTCACAGCTCCTAAGACTCGGGTTTAAGTTATGAACCGGACTCAGGTTTAAATTATGGACCCGCCCACTGCCTGTGTGGAGTTTACATAGTGTCCCTGTGTTTACATGGGTTTCCTCTGGGTTTTATTCTGGATTTCAAATATATATGTTAGGTCAAATGTGTGTTCAAGATTTTGTGTGTGTGTGTGTGTGTGTGTGTGTGTGTGTGCGCACGCACTGCAATTTACTGGTACCCAGGGGTGGTTCCCATGTAGCACTAGCAGCTCTATAACACAGGGCATTTAACTGAAATAAAAGGGTATAGAGGGTCACAGTAGCACAACATGCACTAACACACCACCACCACATCAGTGGCACTGCAGTGCTGAAAATAATGCAGCACCCAGATAGTACCTGATCTGTGCTGGTCTTGTGGGGTCCTGACCAGATGGACTACAGTATGTAATTGTAGAACTACAAAGTGTACCTATATGGTAAGTGAAACAGATAAAATATGCAATAGGTGTAGAAACAAGGAGGTGGTGATAACGTTATGCCTGATCGGCGTGTAAAAGAAGGCATTGTATAGAATGCCTGGGCAATGTTAGAATATGCTCCGTTTTTAGCATTAAATGTCTGTGCTATTTTAATATTATGTATACCTATATATGCCTAGGCATCGTATATGCCTTATATAGAATGGCAAGTAGGAAGTGTGTCACTGTTTCCCCCCATGTGATGTATAGCTTACAGCCACATATACAACTAACACTGAAATTGAACCAAATTTGGAATTGTCCCACTGATCTGGTTCACCTGAATAGTGATACCTGCTCATCATCATCATCTTGGTGCTTAAGAGGAGTCCAATGTCAGCAAAAAATTGCTCAGCATCCAGCCTGATCATGCTGATGAGGTTGCATTGCTGTTCCATTATTAAAACTGCTGTACTACAACAGTTAATATATTTATCAAGTAAAGTGTCAGGCTAATTTACATGCATAGCAAGAACAATAAGCAAGGGCTTACAGTACAGTGCAAAAGTCCATTGTCTACCATTAGATTAGATATGCTATTGTTTTAGCAATATCCAAATGACCATATGGAATTATTTTTCAGTCTCTTTATACAGGATAAAACCAGAAAATATGGGGATTTTCTTACACAGCATTAAAACAACAACCGCAACAATACAAATCTGTCACTATAGACTACAATGGCAAGTATTGTAGTTAAGTCCACTTAACAGCAACATCTGGCAACTTCAGCAGGATGCCAAGTTGACCTGTCTACAGTTCAAAGGAGCTTGATTGGGAATGTTTTTAACCATAATCAGCAAAGAAACAATTTCAGAATTGCAGTAGGCTAAAAAAACTGTAATGATTATCATTGGGAAAGAGCATTAATGAGTGACAAAGCCATATTTGTATCCAGACCACATCAATGTTATATATGGTCAGTAAGCCAATGCTAAAACAATAAATCTAAGGGTGGCCCAAAATCTCTGTACAGTTGCCTCTCTACACTCCTCACCCCTGAACTTTGCCTCCATATTGAGTTTAAGGTGTAGGGGCTTCAGGAAGCAGAGTTCTTGCTTAATATAGAGCAGAGGATCCTGTGCCATGGCTAAGTTCCCCCTCTAGTGTTCACATATCTGCATTCTTTATGACTACAAAAGTGGACACAGTCCTTTGGCGTGCAGCTCATGGCTACAGAGCTTCTGTATAAGCTTGCTGTACACTGAGCATTGGGCACTGAGCACCAGGGTTCTCACTGCTTCCAGGCAAAACGTGATACAAAGCAGATGCTGCGTTTGCCATCCCTTTTTAACGGCTCAGATTTAACTACTTATCATAGATACCAGGTTAGAAAGCACATTTGCAATAACAAGGCCTGCCTTAAAAAATAAGATCGTAAGATCAATAAGAATTGATATACAGTGTCTGTGTCCTAGGGCTTAACACTGACTGTGGTGTCAGCTTACTTCTCCTGTCCCTTCTTTCAGGCTGCTGTGCTAGAGTTCTGTGCAGCGCTACATGCAAGCCAGCCTGCGGGGTTGCTAATTATGCTTTCACTCCCCAAATTAACCAACTTTCACTGGGACCCAGCCTCCATCTAATGCACTCGAGGAAGGGGGTGCCAGGGTGGGTGAGAAAGACACAGAGAAAGACAAGGTAGAAAATAGAAACAAACCAATAATCTTGTACTTTGCCTCTTGAAGGCAAGAACCCAAGTGCCTCTAATGTAGACAAGTCATTTTGTACAAGCCACAAGCGCCCATGGGGGACAGAGCAGCGCATTGCGGGCCGCCTCATTTCAAAGATCTTTTGCAATCGGCGGCACAATGGAGGCCCTCATTTTATGCTGCTACATCATAAAAGTGCTCCTTTTGTTACATTTCCATCCTTAAAAGGGCCTTAATCCCTTTCTTTTCAGGCAAGTCTATGGCAAATTCCACAGGGACATCCCATTCGCTGCGAGGGCTAGAGTGACCCACTCAGAAAGCAGCATGCGAGGCTTTGAGCTTTTCTTCTGCTGCCACTCTCCCGAGAACATTAAATCGTACTTTTCATTCCCCTCACTGTAGGGGGACGCCCCTTAATGATGACAGAGAAAGAGAAATTCCTCCACTCGGGTCCTATGATACCATTCTGCTGTCAAACGGGCGTCTCGGCGGACAGAGAATCAAACATGGCTTCCTGCGGGTGGAGCGGCGCTGAAGGTCACGCCACAACCCGAAGGAGCAGGGGGAGAGGCAGCACTTCAGAGGAGCTGCCAGCTTTCCCACACCAAATTAAGTCATCTGTGAAGACGTGAAGCTCCTCAGCTTTTTCATCAGCCGTTGTTTGTGCCGTAATTGTTGACACTAAGCACAAGAGGGAATTTCGTCTACTTTTGCTCGCGATATTTAATAATCGCTGCATCAAAGAAAGAGGAAGAGCCACAGTCTGGACTCTGTGAATCTCATTAGTCTTTTGCACTCTGACTAAGGCCAACCTTCTGCTTCTTATTGTTTTTAGACTTTTCTTTAAACAAGGATTTGGTAAAATAGCTTCTTGCCGGTGCGGTTTGGCTTCCCATGACACTATGTGATTCCTTGATTAATCAGTTTTTAAGTGAGACATGTAGATTCAGTCAATACTGATATGAAACATATGTCAGTTAATGCTTGCTGGTCATCTACAGTCCACAAGTTGAAACTTGGATTCGTCACTTTATAATACTCTTTTTAACTGATCTTCCTTTTAATATCTGTGGGCTTTAACATATCTTAGCATTTTTCATGTCCCTTCCAAAAAGATTATTCCTAGAATTGGCAACTTGACGTCCAGATGAAGCTGCCAGATACTGCTATTGCTCAAGTGTAAGTGGAGGTCGCACTAAATACTTGCCACTAGGGTAACACTTGGCCTAGGTAAGTTATTTTCCCTTAATATAATTGTATTCTAATAAAGAGACGGATAAATAATTATACATGATCACTATTCTATTGCAAAAACAACAAATCTCACGGTGGCCTAATAATTTTGCATAATAATGTATATACTGTATATACTCACAGTCACATGAATAATGTCCACAATACGTGTTGGGAAATTGAATGTTATGTGATCTTGACATTGTCCGTACACCATTTTACAGTCAGTGGCCAAAAAAAATAATAATAATAATAAAAATAAAAAACCTCACAAAGAGGGAATTAAATGAAACTTATGAAATTATATGTATAAATGTAATGATTATATATGATTAAAATATTAGAGCGACAGGATACATATATATTTTTAAATAGTACAATAGGAATGAGGCTTCAGTTACCCTGTTAGGCCGGCTCTAGCCTGGATACAGTAAGGCACGGTAACAAGAGGATGGACATGGAGGCATTCAGGTTCCATATGGTATACTGTGACACATTTTCCCCAGAGATGTTTCAGCTGGGCCTATAGATCCAGCACAATCATAGGTACACTACCCAAAAGTAGCCTTTTTAGGGCAGCAGGGGAGTACTGTTCCACCTTCTTGTGGCAAGATCCAGTATTTAATCAGATCTCTCTGGGAAATAACTGCATGCTGAGATTTGCAGCAACCTAACATTTCTATGTGGGTACTTTATTTTAGCTGTATACATCCTTAACAGATTGTTAATCTAAAATGTTTTTTTTTCTCTCCATGTCTTTTTAATGTTGTTTAATGAGAAAGAGATATATTGATATTCCTGCACATCATTTGTCCTTGTAATATTTCACACAAATGATAAAGATTAGGCCAATTTAGGTCCCACATTCTGAATCTTCCTTTGATTTTTTGCACCTCCTTATTCATTAACTCGCATACATTGTCCATGCTGAGGCCAAGCTCCCATCATTTATCTCCAATACCATAATCGCTTTGTTTCAGGCAGCAAATGCAGCTGTTAACTGGCCATGCTGCCCTCCACTACCAACCAGGCACGAGTAAACAAGAGGACATTAGGAATTCAGATCAGTGGTGGAGTACCCCAGGTGCTGCAGGTGTAATGCAGTGGGATTTGGGCAGGTGAAAAAGTCAGACATTGTTCCTGCAGCTAGCTGAACAGAGCTCAGAAACACAGCCTGTGCTTAGGGAGCATTTTGCAACAAGCATCACTCTTTTGTAATGGTTTTTCCAGCCTCCGAAGGGTTAGCAAGGCTCAAAGAAATGTGTTGGTGCGCACTGGGTTCACCGGAATACAATTTCCACGTCTGGGATCCTAGCTAGCCTGGAAATTGCAGTCAAACGCGAGTTCACAATAAGCTTCGATTAAAACGTTTACGGTTGCCATGTTTTGCAAACATTGCAGTGAACTTCTTAAAGTATAGAGGAACGGACAATGATGGAAATAGAGTTAAGGGTTGCACTTCTAAATGAGATGCCAGTTCACAGACGCTTGAAATTTAGCATTGCACCACTTAGAATTCAAGTCCATCGGTCACAGCGTAGCAATGACACATGACCACAGTGCCCCACCATGTCAGAGATGAGCACATCTTCTGGCAGAAAAGAGAGTTGGTTTTTTAATTCACACCGCTGTGGAACCTTCAGAACCTAAGTGGCTATGTTTGTAGATGGCAGCCATGAAGGATGAGGTGTCGAAACACAAGCACCATCCTGCGATGCCAAGGCACACCCTTTGAAGGTCCATACCAACTGTCTGAGTGCTGTGTCTTGGAAGATTGAAGCAAAGGTCAGATCTTCTTTGTTCATTGCTCATACTCGTTTTCGTGTTCTTGGTATGACATTTAAACATTTGAAAGTCTAGGATGAAAATATTGTTCATAACATGGATGAAAGATCACATCTAGTTTTGGCAAAGTCCTTTCTAAGACGGGGAGGTTAAAAAGAAGACTATATACTTGACTGTCTAAAGTTAAGGACAATAAAACTTTTTTTAAAAAAACACAATACAGATACATTCTGTTTAACAACTGGATGATCAATGTCTAATCACAGGATTTGAACAATTATAACAAATTATAATAAGAAATACTTTTTTGTCAGATGTTGCAGCTGTAAATAGCAGGCCACATTAAAAAACTGTATTTAACTGCCATTAATATACTTTTAAAATCAGGGGATATTTCAAAAAAGAACATGAAGCAATCAAGAAGCATTTGGTTTTATTGCATTAAACAAGCTCATCAGGAAAACTGACAAAACACACTGACAGTGATGTGGCATGGACAGGATCAGATTGCCCAGCAGTTCTTTTGGGAACCATCATTTAAAATCCCCTATCCCCTAATTTTTGAGAACAGTGAATATCGAATAAGAAAACTGATTTATTTTGCATTAACTACATGCATAAGTAGAAACTACATTATGTTCTGTGTCACTCTGACACTTTTTGACACAGACACAAGTAGAGACACAAAATGGAAAGTTTGTACTCCGCTAAACGCTACAAGTGCCATCCCTGCTTGACCTACATATACCCAGAAGGTGAGTGCCGTGGGTCATTTGACCACTGTGACTGTATATACGTGCTTAAAGGTTTAAAAGTTGACACTAATTGGAAAGGAGTGTTTCTTAAATTGGACTTATTCTCTCTTGGTTGTGTGCAACCAGCACTGTATGTGTATTTATTTCTATATTACATTCTGTGTGTTTATATTTAGCCTTAGGACAAAGTTTTTAAGAGATTTATTCGTTATTTTAACACATATAGGGGACTGTGATTATGAATCAGAAGGTCCAGGATTCAAAAGTTGCCAAGTTGCTACTCTTCGGTCCCAAAAGGCCTTAACCCACAATTGCTTGGATTGTAAAAATTGTAAGACACTCTGGATAAAAGCGTTTGATAAATAAAACTAACGCAATGTAGTCTAAATAATATCCCTTTAGAAGCAACATAACATCACATAAAAACAAGACTTTTTTTCACAACAAAACCCAAACTTTTCTTACCTTTCCTTGCTCCTTAGAATGAGTCAAAATATTGGACTATTATTTACCCCACCTAAGCTTGTGTAGCATCAGACAGCCGCAGCAGCTTTCTCCTCATTTTCCATCCCATCCAATTCATTTTATTTCCCTACAATTTATTAAGCAATTAAAATTCATCAATTACACACCTTCTTCCAGATAGAAGTTATGACACCAAATGGTGCTGTAATTATCATAACATTACACAAATTCCCAAAGAAGTATTGAAATTATATGGTTGGTTGGTTGGGTGATGAATTAAGGAATGGCTTGTAAAAAGTGTTAGTTCAGTTCAGGGGCTTCGGTTCATATATGGATTCCTCTTTAAAACAGAAGAAAGAAAGGCAAAGTCATATTCTCTAGAGGCAGAGTTTAATGCGAGGGGTCCCGAAATGACACATATAAGAAGCTCTTGTTTACAATGACTAACCTAGATGCCCTTTGTGGTTATTGTACATTAAACCATATGTGTGGTTGCAAATAGGTACAGTGATGTCCTAAATTGAAAAGCCTACTCAATTTGACTTAAAAGCCTGATTTAAGTGTTAATTATGGAAATGTAATACTGAAAATAAAACATTTATCCACTCTTGATTTGTAGGAAGGTAACACACATCCATTTATAGAGAAGCAGAAGTTAATTTTGGATGAAAATACGACAAGGGTAACAAAATTATGCTCTGGGTCATTGGCTAAAGCAGTGACTTCTGAGTCTAGTTCTACCAAACTCCCCCTGTGGGGCCTCAAACAAGACCCTTAACTAGGAGTATCGGAAATAATTACCATTTTAGATCAAGAAAATACTGAAAATACTTAATGATCCCATGGTGTTTCAGCAGTCAGACGCTACATTTGAATGACAGACACAGTAGTAACAGATAACATTTAATAATAAATCAGTAGTTCATAGCGCACGGGTCCCATCCAAGAAGCACTTTTTCCCCACACCCAGTAAATTTTACTCACACCCAGTTAATTTGACCTCACCCAGTGAAGCTCAGGACTCCCTTGGAACCCTGACTGAGATAAAAGAGGTTGAAACAATAAAAGATGCCATGCTTAAAGGGACAAAACAGCCCAATACAACAAACATTGGTTAACATAAACCGAACCAATGAAGGACACGAAGAGTATGCCAAAACCCAGAACACATGTGGGTGCACTAAAAACCAGCTAAAACCAATCAACCAAAACAAAGACGTTACCAATGCTGGTGAATTTTACACAACCGGATGTAATATGGATGTGATCTACTTTGTGTGAGCAGTGTTTATATACAGTATCTCACAAAAGTAAGAAAACCTATTATATCTTTGTAAATATTTTATTATATCTTTTCATGATGCAACACTAAGGATATGACACTTTAATAAAATGTAAAGTAGTCAGTCTGCAGCTTTGCTGTGGCCTCAAAATAACTCAATACACAGCCATTAATGTCTAAACCGCTGGCAACAAAAGTGAGTACACTCCTAAATGAAAATGTCGAAATTGTGCACAAGTAACTATTTTGCCGCCCTGGTATATTGTATATACACACCCCATACATTTAGTAGGGATAATGTAAGGCATCACAATTACAGGCCTTTGTGGGCCTTTGTATTTACTTATGTTACCCCACTGCTTAAAGGATTGAACAAATCTCAAATCTGATTTCACTTTTAAAGTTTCACATGTCAAATTAAGCCTCATTCACAGATTGGCCAAATGGCTTCAAATAAGGCCTTGATTTTAGTGAGGAGCAAATTGGGGGTGTACAGTCAATGCACCACTTTAATGTACACAAAAATTAATTACACAAACCATTGCAATTAAAATCTAGCAGTATTAATCACAATTTACAGATAAACAAAAACTGTGAAAAGCCCTATTAGTATCAGTATGAAAGCCCTGGTTTTTCACTTCAACCCTTTTATAAAATTCTGCATTCATTCCGTTTTTTCGAAAGACAGATGAATGCACGAAGCCTGTTTACGTAGCTGCGCTCCTGCAAACAGCAGCCGCACACAAAAATGCTTGCCGTGTCTCTTTGTGTTGCACGTGGGTGAAGGGGCTCTTTCGCACCATTGTCCGTCGTGTCAGGCAAAATGAGAGCGGGCCATTAAGAGGCACAGAGATGCAGTGGCACACCTGCTGGGCTGGCCCAAGCACAGGCGCTATTAGAGCCTGCTGCTCGCTGC
Source organism: Parotocinclus spilosoma (assembly GCA_033117975.1). Taxonomy (NCBI): domain Eukaryota; kingdom Metazoa; phylum Chordata; class Actinopteri; order Siluriformes; family Loricariidae; genus Parotocinclus; species Parotocinclus spilosoma. The sequence goes on along the minus strand of JAVSBV010000079.1, from coordinate 4,017,256 downwards.
CGGGACCCCTTTGTTGTCTGCGAGCTGTTGGTGGCGACATGTTTGAAGTGTCACAAGTGTCACAGTCTTTATTAGATGCAGCACGACGCTGGCAAACGAGTGCCAGGGAAATAAAGGATCATTTATAACAGCCTGCTCAGGCCAAGCAAGAAAGGTAATTGAAATGAAGGAAACTTGACGAGTTACCTGCTCAGTGCGGTTTCAGCAGCAGAGCTCATCCCACTTGTTAATAGCTGATTTTGGGGCGCGGCCCCAGCAATTTAGTTAGGCCATCAGTAAGAATCAGCTACAATCAGGCCTGACAGTGATTAAAATGTCTTGTATGTTAATGACAGTGGATGAGTTTAATGGGCACAGATTATTACAGTTTCTTATCTAGCAGTGAGCAGTGGCTAGCTTTTCATCAACTCATCTAAAATCTTACTCACACAAAAGCTTATTAGCTCATTATCAGTGGAATGATTCATCATTATTCAAGCAACATATTATTCTACTTAATATGGAACTCCACTTTAGGACCCAAGTTCACTACAGATAGTTTTTATGGTCGAAATCTGATAGTTCCAGTCGAAAATCTGATTTTGGTTGAACACTTAAATAATAAGTGTTCATATTATCATATCATATTAGGATTTCTATTTTTTTCTCGACCCAAAATTCAAATGAAAAATAAGACAAAATAACTGATACCCCAAATAAAACCCTAAATGGTAAATAGGGTGCGATTTCAAACACTCTCTTAGTGCCGTCACCACTGTCCCATTGCTAAGACATGCCGAAATTACATACTTTTGAATTAATCTGAGCAAGGCCCTTAACCCACAATTGCTTTTATTGTAAGACTGTAGACTGTATGTGATTATAAGTCGCTCTGGATAAGGGCGTCTGCTGAATGTCTGGAACATGGGGTGCCATATTGAAAGCTGCTATGTTAGCTCATTGGCAAGTTATTTCCAATGGGAAGGTGGTCATGTAGCATATCAAAAACCAGAATTGTCTGAGAAATCAACTGCAAAAGATTTGCCTCAGATATGCAATATCTCTTGTGCTTCAAAAGTTATACACACCGAAAGTTGTACTTGCATTGTACTGAAGACAGAATTGAATATCCTGATTCATAACTGCAGATTTCAAAAACCGACACACAGAAAGACCATCAATCTCACACAACACTCTCAGCCTGAGAAACTGGGACTGTGGACGACAAGCCACCGCTATGGGCAAAGAAACCTCAACAATGGTTATGGCAGCATGCAGCGTGTCCTGTGTCTTTTACCTCACTGTGTGTGTGTGTGTGTGTGTATTAATATCTTCCTTTTGCACACACGTGTGTTTTGGTTTTGTGGTTATTTTTTGCCACTTGTATTCGAGTTAGAAATGTAAGAATCCTTTGGAAATAATTAGAAGAAAAAAGTTTGTAAATGTTAATGGAGCGGATATGGAAAGCGGACTAATTCATTAATATGTATAAAGTGTAATATGAAGTATTCATTTGTCATTACCAAATCTAAACAAATTCTTACACCCTCTATACTCTGTTGTATATACAGCAGATCTAGCACAGGCGCTGTGGAATTAGATAAATCCTTTTGGAAGAAAGCAGCACATGCAATCGCATTCAGTTCAGTATGTGTCCACTAAAGTATGGCATCTGTTCCAGTGAAGACTCGTACAGCAAATACACAGGCAGGAAGCTGGACAAGCAGCCAAATCCCGGCCCGCAGTGGGCCATTGTGGGCTGGGTATTGACAGACATTTGTTGCGAACAATGAAAGCTCAGCACTGATAGAAAATACCCATGATTGCTCTCATTGCCACCTCACTCGGGGCAGGCAATTTTAGGGAGAAACCCAGCGTGACCTTGTGCTTATTTAATTCCGGAGTAATAACTCCAGGAGGAGATGATCACTGAGGCACATAATGACATACTTATCGATACATGGATCTGTGTAGAATGGCCAGAAAAGAGAACTGTTAAACATGAAGGAAATATATGCAACACTTACTCCGTATTCAGTGGAGGTTGTTGATAGAGCTCGGGTGAGTGCATTTGGGATGTTCACCGAAGCCCCATATGGCATTCCCTCTCCGTGTCATTGCCTCGTTACAGTCCTGACCACCAGCCAGAGGAAAAGAGAGAGACGGGCCGCTGAAGACAGTGCTCCAAAGCCGAACGGGCCAGGGTCAACAGTGCCATAATTACTTTAAAATGTCAGCCTACAATAAAATACAACAGTTCATCTGGCTGAGAGCAAATTAGCTTTGACCATGGCGTAATTACCCTTTCTAGAAGAACCATTAGGAGACATCAAATCTGCTCATCCAGGGTTTGAGGAAAGGCCATCAGAGTACACTCCACCTGACAAGGATGCACATTTGCCATTTGGCGCGGTAATTCATTGTCCTCGTAATAGAAATTTTTATATTTGACTCTGGAATTGAAAAGTGTAATAACCTGCCAGCTTTATCTTAAGCATTTAAAAGGCTGGCTGGGAGCCCCCAATATTCACACCCTCTCATACAGATTTGCTGAAAAGGTTTCCTTTTTGTACTACACTTAAAAGTCAATATCCGTGAAGTGGACTGAGGTACTAACAATGAAAATTTCATAGTAATAATTTCATCCAAAAAATAGCATTAGCACATAAGATCTTCCTTTTACACACACGCATACACAACCACAACAGAACGGGTGTTCAGAGTTCAAAATGTAACCAACAGAAAGAGTCTCTCCATTTACCATTATAGCAATCAAACCCTCACAGACAGGTATGAAGTAGTTTTAGGGTGTCTAAGTGGACCTTGACCAATTTCAAGACAATCAAGTTGCCCATCACTGCAGTATCCCGGCACAAAATCGTGATGACCCATTAGATACAAATGACCTTAAATCACTTATCACCGCCCAGGTCTTCCATTCTCAGCTAGATAAAAATCAACCAGACACCCATTAGATATTTAACATCGACTCCTTTGGCAATGCAACAGAAAAGTTTTAATAGTACACACTGTACAGTGTTATTCCCCTTTCAAGCAACTTTTTAAACTTTTATTTCCATTGAAGTGCATTAAGGCGGATTTCTTTATAAAGGGAAATTATGGACACAAGCACATTTAAGCATACTTTCTTTTGGCGCAACCCACAAAAAGGCCAAAAATGAAGACGGCACGGAAAACGTCTATAGTTTGCACTCATTATCCCTGCATACTAATTAGGGATGTGTCAATCTCCAATTAGCTAATGTGTTGTACTGACCCCATAAGACAATAGTCACCGGTTAAGTGTTGAGATAATTAACATTTCCAAACCTCTGTCTGCAGATGTGCCTGTGGGTGCCCTATTTGCATTGCACATATGCACCAGTGTAGCACACGCATACATTAATCTGGTGATAAGTGAAGCCTAGTCGAGGCCAAAATCAGCAACCACTAGTGAAAATGCCTCTTTTTTGTAATTTTTTTCCAAATTGAAAACCATAAACAAAAGTTCATATCCACTTTTTGCAAATGTTAGATGCATTTACAAAATTTTGGCAGGATAAAAAAACTGTCAATTAAGTAATGTTTTCATCCAATAGACTTAAGCCAAAAAACTTTAGATGACGTAGGCTACCACATTGTGGGTTAAAATCAAAATATGCCAAAATGGAGCATTTTTTTCTGTCTTAACTTTTGGTTAAATATTCCTTTTAGTCAATATTTTTCTGACTGTTTTCTTTGCTATTCGGAGACACTAATCAGCAGCCCACATAATGATGATGAGAATTTGTGTGTTGGTTCGTATGGCAGCAGTTTGATGCAGCTTTGTTTAACACATCCCACCTCTTCAGGTTCATTATAATTTAACAATCGCATTCAGTTGGGTCAACTTTTAAATCATATAAAAAATATAACAATACTGTACAAAACAATACATAATTTTGTTTTTGATCTGATCAGGTGGAGCAAGATCATGTCTGCCAGCTTGATATGTCATTGTTCAAAAACCCTCTTTCAACATCTTTTGCTTTTTGGCTTTAGTGAACTTTACCACCTTGTCCTATTTTTTAAATGATTTTTGAAAAGTTTCCAGTCGAGTATTTTTACTTTTTAAAATTGTTTAATTTTTTTTTTTTTTATTTGATTATTTTTGGCATTATTATTTTATTTTTAGTACTATTTTACTTAATTTTATAATTATTTACATTTTTATTTACTTTTCCTTTAAATAATTAATGTATTTATGCATGAATGCCTTTCACTGTTTTCAAGTGTCCCCATAAATATTTGATGGCGATTAGGCCAGGTTACTGTGAAGAAAAGTCAGTGACAGCAAAACAACTTTATTTTCTTCGGTCTTCAAGCAGTTGATGCAAAGCTCTGAGGTGTGTTTTGGGTCACTATACTGCTGTAGTAAGAATCCTTCTACATAATGATCTAAACAAAGCATGCTTACTAGTGGTCTCAGACTTTTGGCCCCACTGTATGGGTCAAAGACAACATCTATCACATCTGTAGCCCAAGTGACACACATATGGCTTGGCACATTTGGTGTCTTGTAATACAAATGCAGACATACACAATACATGCATGGTAAACATATTAAAACATAACAAAAGCATTAATTAGAAGATACACTACCGTTCAAAAGTTTGGGGTCACTTAGAAATTTCCTTATTTTTGAAAGAAAAGCACAGTTTTTTTCAATG
>JAVSBV010000079.1:3993745-4012209 GCA_033117975.1 Parotocinclus spilosoma | reverse complement strand
TAAATAAAAGTATGAGATTTAAGGGAAAACACAAAATTGTCTAGGTGACCCCAAACTTTTGAACGGTAGTGTATATTTTTTATATATAAGATATATTTTAACGATGCTAAGCAATGTTAAGCAGTACAAAAATATGCCTATGCATCACATACCTCAATCACCCCATGTCATGCAAATAACTCTGCCACTGTTTATGGGATTAGATCCTTGTATAGGCTCAACAAAGAGATTAGGATGTGACCTGCTTTTTTTGATGAGCGGGATGTGAAAGCCATCATGGTTGAGCCACTGTGTGTAACACATAGGTGCTGATTATATTACAACTGATTATTACTGTATACTCATCATGTCTTTTATCACCAGTCCCTCACACACCTATGTAGAGTAGCTTGGCCTGCCATTCAGGCTCCGGTGTAGTGCCAAATAGAGGATTATACTCTGGGATATGAGGAATGGCCCCTCCCAGGTACAAACCCAGAGACTGGTGTTCACTCCATTGAGAGCAGAGTCTTATGGAATTATCATTTAGTTGACTGAGAGTGAGGCTCCAGCGTTGGCAGCAGCCATCGTGATTAGTCATATTGAATCATGAGCGCTGACAATGGCGCTTCCAAAACATACGCGCACTCAAACTCGCGCTTCTCTCCCTCGAGTTTATGTTTAGTGACACGCCAGTGCAGATGCAGGTAAACCGGATTACGACGCTGTCACACAGATTGTAATTCTCATGCCTTTCTGACAGGCTTGGCGTCACCTAACATTTCACAATGACACCAAACATGAGCCCAGGTGCAAATGAGGTCATCAGCCACACACGCCAGTGGAGACAGGAATATAGTTTTTAAGCGCTTGTGTATTTATTTATTCTCTCAGTAATGATGAACTGAAGGGAGAGGCCAGTGGACAGCATTCTTGAAGCACTAAGGCACCCGTTCTTGAGCAGCCATACAATTACAAGTCTGTTCATTAATTTTATCTCGGACATAAACTTTTAATAAGCTCACAATCGCTGGCTGGGACTTCCAGGGCAGTTTAAATGACTGCAACCTATAATTACAGTTCCAGCACTTGATTAGAATAATCTGATTGCAATTATTCAGTGATTTTGAACACAAGCCCCAAGCTACATAACTATAATTCAAGTATTATGATAGGGAGCATGTTTCTGCCTGGCTGTATAACGAAACTATAATCCGCAAACGGTGGAGAGACCGTATTGGGGGCTGTAATGTAAACGTTGGGCATTTAAGCGGTGGGGTAGAGCCACAATGTGGTGTGCATTTAACCAAGGTCTAGGTGTCAGTTTGGATTTCATGTTCGATCCATGTAGTATAATGCAGAGATACACAACTCAAAGTAAGTGGCATGCACGAAGGTCACTGCACAGATAATAAAAACTGTTGGTCTTAGTTAATGGGTTGCAGGAATTGAAAAAATTTGTCAAACTCACGGCTGGGGAAAGTATTTATTTATAGACAGAAGCAGTGAAAACTTCTTAGGTTCACTCTATAAACTATATGAATGCGACGCAGAATTCTGGTGTGCTGTGGATAAGAAAATTGCCTTATTGCCTTATGTAAATATATACGTTGGCTGTAACACGTATAGTTTCAGAATACATATTGCAGCATGGCAATCAAAACTACAGAGAGCAATTACAGTCATTGGAATGGTACATGACAGCCCCTTAAACCCTGATGAAAGCCAACACCAACCAGTTACATTTAGCAAATTCTCCATTTAAGTTGTTAATGAACAAAACTTGGCTTACAAGTCATTTCCAGAGCAAATGTAAAATGCCTGGATTACCCTGGCCTCTCTCCTAGCAAAATACATATAAGCGGGATGCCAGCAGCACAAAACACACTAGTAGTGCCTCTATGATGAGAGCTACTCTGCTAACCTTGGCAGATTTTTCAAAAAGAAAGCAAACTTAATAGAATCCTAATCTCATTAGCTTGTTCCATAAGCATGTCCACATGCGACTGCTAATCCTTGCTGAACTATCACAAAACATGAGTGTAATCCCACCAAGAGGACAGCAGGGCAGAAAGTAATTTAATTGTGGTTGATCTGCAGGCCAATTAGTTTAGAACAATCCCTGAGGAAGGAAGGCATACATGCTATACTGTGTAGTCACACCTCATGTACACCTCAGTAAAGTTTAGAGATAATAAAACTTGAAAATGATTACAAGGAAGATCCCACAAGATCTGCTGTGTTTTGGCAGTCTTGGGTGACCATACTGAACAGTCAATGTGGGGGCAGTTTAACATGCTTCTACCCCCCCCCATGAATGCCACTTTCTACTTAATCATGGTAACTGAGTTTACACACACACACACACACACACACACACACACTTTTTTGTAGAATTTTTGTTAGTGAACGTAAAAACATCTTAACATTTAAATCTGCTCTCAATCAAACTATCCTGGACTATATAAACTTACTAAAAGTGAGCGGGTGAATATGCATACTTACAAGGGACAAGGGAAACCATCGTTTGCTTTTTACATTACCTGTAGTTTAAAATGTAAGTAAGAATTTAATTGCATGTAACAATATTTTTCAAACTGTATTTCTATAGCTCAGGTTAATGTTAACTAATAAGATGCCTCAGCTCAAAAAGACAAAAGACACTTTATTACCCCAGGCTGAGAAACTATTACGCTGAAATTTGTACTTGTACTGAACATGTACTTGTAATTCTCTTGACATTGAAAATTAGTATTCATAACTGGTAGGAATTAAATAGGTTTCTTAAAATTCAATTCAGCTTGGCTAAAATAATGTTCCTTATCCCCCCCCGCCCCCTCATTGCAGCTTCATTGCTTTGTCATTTTTGTGTACTTCAGGGAAAATATCAGCCCAAAACCTCTGGATCACCTCCTTCTGCTTGCACTTACATACAAGTGAAGCTTATCTTAAGAGAGCTCAGTAAGGTTATTATTTTTGTTTTTATTTTGTTATCCATTCTATTTCAACCTTTGACAGTCCATTCTATATTTCGTTTACCCCTTAACCCTACACGTTGCATTTGCCAGTTTTAAAATGACTTTGTCATTTTCCTGAAAGGCCTATGTTACTAAAACTGCATTTCCCTGCACATTACATGTACATCCGCAATCAATGCAATTATTGTAAAGCATCACCAAATCACATATAGCCTCTTCACAAATATGCTGACTGGGCTCATGTATTTCTTGGAGACTGTGTTACATAAAACACTTGCTTTATACGGGATCATACTATTTATCCTCATTATAAATGATGCAATAAAATGGAAAAGAGCAAATAATTTAAGATAAAGGATTTTTCCAAGCCTACAGTGTTAATCGTGTGAAAGTCATTTGTCGCTTTTATAACGACATTTCACTTTGTCTTTTTGACTATTAGAGATACATCACAATTAAAGCAGGCTCAAACCAGAATAGATAGATTGAGACAGATAGAGAGAGAGAGAGAGAGACTGAGAGCCAGGAAAGAGAAGCCTGGAGTCCAGCCAGGACATGCAGGACCAGCTGGTCCCCGTAAGCAGCAGCTCCATCGTGGCTAGCCTTCCCCTCTCTCCTCCTACAACGTAGTGAAGCCAGGACACACCAGCCAGCACACACACACGAGCCTCGTTCACTCCAGAAAGTGTAACACAAATTAGTTGTTGAACAAATGCCATGACCCTGCACTTAGGGAGCTGCAGCCTGTAGCTATCTGCCATCTCTTCTAGTACTGACCTCTGCTCCAGGCTCCCTAAGTCTGACAGGATTCCCTTGGATTGTGCTCTTAATTTGTGAACATTAGAACAAGTGGCCTTTCAGGGCACTGTACACTGTACAGAGAGTGTGGCCAAATATATCACAGTCATACACGGTACATAAAATAGGATTTAGGTTATCTAACAATTTTTTGTATTTAATAGGGGCATTAATACTAAGCATTTAGCAGAGGGAGTAAGAAAATGTTTGGGTTTTTTTTCCACCTATGCAGCAGGTAGGTCAATAGCAGCCCTGACAGAGTGTACAATCTGTATCAACTGTTCTTTAAGATAATGAGGAGAAAGTTTAACTCAGGTCTGCTGATGCTCTTACATTTAGCAATTATATCTGTTACATTCTTGCAACTTACAATCCAAGCAACTGTGGGTTACGTACCTTACCTCACTTTGAACTTTTGAACATCCAAACTACTCGAACCTCTTAGTTTAAACACTGAGCTCTGCTAGCTTTTGCATTTTTTGCGTGTTTGAGAGTGTAAGCCCTGTTATTTATATCAAGCTGTAAATGGTGCTCGTAAGTCTCGCTAAGTCTCTTTCATTTGGCTGATCATCCATGTTGTTCCTAATACTCTGTATTAATGAATTTAAACAAAAGTATCAGGTCCATCAATCAATCTAAACTGTTACATCTTTCCCCTATACAAGGTTGTAATAGAACATTACTACATTTACTACTTGTAAGTAATAAAGTTTTTAATTTAATCATATTAAACTCTGAATTAAAGGTTTAACTTGCCAGAGCATCACCCACCATGCCATGCAAGTCAAGAAAAGACTAATAAACTAATAACCAATAAGTATTTATTGCCTTTAGTACATTGGTGTAATGGCTGAATTTGGAGTAACACTTATTCACAGCATTGAAAGAAATGTGTAATGTTATACAAAAAAACCCCAAAGATTTCTTAATTATATCACATTTTTTAATTTGTGTACTGCGTATCGGAACAGTGCATCAGTAAACTAAGATTTGATAGGGTCCTTTTTAAAGTTAAATAATATAGTCAAAAGCCTGAATTTCTACTTAAACTCTTTCTACCTTATTTAAAATATATATATAAACCTCTAATTTAAGACAGACGTCTTCAAACTGGAGCTAGCTTTAAGTAATTATTAATGACAGCTACTGTAACATGCCATCTAGCCTCTAGCAAGTGATTAACCCTACTTCCTGCCGTGTGTCTGTGATAAGTCACATACCTCCAGCAAACGTACCAAACCGTCTGGACTGCAGAATGTGATTCATTAGGCCTCTGTCACTAAGGTAAGGGAGAAGGCGTTCGATTTGGCATTACAGACAAACCACTCATCCAAGACATATGATCCCTACATGCTTATGTCATCAGAAGCACAAAGATTAATTAGGCCATCATTAGGTGCCTGTCACAGAGGCCCATTGCTGCTGAGAGGGCCTTTTTAAAATTATTTTCATATGACACACTTAGCATTCACATGGCATACCAGAGCGTGCCACTGTGAGCAAATTAGAAATTTTTCATCTATGTGACCAATGTAGTATGGATGTAGTATGGGCATTTTGTGGAACAGCAGTGATACAAAACCTAATCATCATTCCAGCTACAAATCATTATTTTTCTATTAACAATGTCTCTATCATCAGCACCATTCTTCTACATGAATAAGATGCCTTTGGACAAACGCAGGCTCCCACCTATCAGTCTAACCAGTCACACGATATCAAATCATGCATCGTCGAATTTTGCACTGGTTCCTTAGTGACCAGGCATCTTCATTTCCAAATGGTTAATACTGTACATGTGAGTCACACAGAGAGTTAGATGGAAAGGTGAAAGGCTTGAGGATCAATGAACTAATTGTGCCCTCCTTTGAAATAATTACAGGCCAATGGAACAAAAATAATGCCAAGAAGAAAAGTGAGGTATTGGCATCAAAAGCTGTCACACCAAGGGCCTGTTCTTGGCCATAGAATTCGTTGCAAGCGGTTCCTCCCCACATATAAAGAAATAGGCAGAACATTTGAAGGGGTAAAAAGGGAATAGAGAGGAAAAAAGTGACAGAAGGGTATGGCAAATGTGAAGCCTTTTTAATTTTTTTTTTTACACAGGGGTGGAGTCTTGCACTCAAATGACTTGTTTCCAAAAATCTACATAAAAACTGAAGATTATCTCCCCCAACAAAAGCAAAAAGTTTTCAAAGTCTAGCACACAAAGAGAAATCTAGGGCTAGAACGGAGAGAGCGCTGACTTCATTGTCCCGGCCCACTTAAATCTCACTTCCAATTCACTAAATGTGCTATTTGACTTGGCAAGAAAGCTGGTATGCGCTGCAGGCCAGTGGGACGTCTAATCATGGGGAGCGTGAGTTTGTGGGCAGCCCCTTCTGGGCGGCATTCTCCTCAGCTTGTGACCTTAAGCTAAGTGGGTGGTTCAGCCCATGAGAAAATGGGCCCGAAAAAGGAAAACAGTGCATAGCATTAACCTTTACTTGAAGTTCATGCTCGATTTTTTTGAATCGCACAAACCCAGCAGGGCAGGGGTTGGGGGGAAAAAAAACGTGTAAAATTGTGAGAAGAGTGTTTGAAGAGAGTCAGCCGAAGGAGTTAACGGAGCTTGGCAGGCACTGGCCTGTGGAAAAGGACAGGCAAACACTGAAAGTGCTTGTGTTTTCATTTTAAACATTTACAAGTGGACCTCTTAAGCGACGGCCTGGAATTACGCTGCGACATCAAATTACGACTTGAGCAGAGGCTATGTTTTGAAGCTATTTAGATCATCAAATAAAACAACTGGCTTAAAGCACGACATCTTTTTCTGATCCATCTTTAGCAGTGAATCTGCTTTTTACGAGCGCATGTGTCAAGTCTAAGCTGGAAAGCGATTTATTAGTCTCCTAATATAACCACAGAGAATGATTAACTAGTAGAAGGTGACAGAGACATAAGAACATTGTGTATGGCTACTTCATCAAATAAAGTAACTTCCAAAGAAGGGGAATGAGATGCCTCTTAAAAGTTGCAGGCAATAATGTTTGCCAAACACATTAGACTGTTAAAGTTGTTTAATGAACACGTTAGCATTTAAAAATGTCCCTGCATTTGAAGACAAGACAAAAGGACACAAATTTGCCTCGCCCAACAAGAACATTATTAAATACCTTGAATTATATCTGGAGCATAGCGAGGAAATTTTAACAATCCCTGAAGGGGAATGAGAGAGGGACAAAAACTCAAACAATGCCAAGGTCAGGAGCTTCATTCTGGCAGTGCCTCAAGGGTCAGGTCTTCTAGCGCTGCAGTTTGGGCTTCTCTTGGCAGAGGCTCTGACTGTGTGGTTGTGTGGAGAGATTGTTTTACAGCTCACCTCTGCCCACAGGGACACACAATTTCCTTCCTCGCTCCACAGCGCAAGGGCAAGCTTTCTCCTGACATTTTTGTCTTTGATCAGAAATATATTACTGACTAATACGGGTAAACAAGCAATTTGTCAAAAAAAGTGATTGCTTCCTGGAGTCAAGTGGCCCCGTATTACACACAGGGGGCCATTCGCTCAAACTGTATGCTCCTTGTGTAAATTCGATTTGTGGAGACCAAAGAGCCATGGATTCTATTAAAAACATTTATAATTTTGTTAAATGATTATCACGGCCCTCAAACACGCATCCCGGCAGAGTATTTTTACGTGGGAAAAGAGAGGATCCGTGAGAGCCTGATTCAAGCGATAAGCTGGACAACTGGTGGCATTTGTCCAAGAAAATATTTAAACACTCAAGATCCTTGTCTGCGATGTAAATTCTTGTGACAACTGTATTCCGTCCGTGTCTCATTTTACCATGCGGTTCTTGGCAAAAAGCACTAGTGAAAACCAAACATAGTTATTATGTGTCCTAAGCAGTCTATAACAGGACATTAATCAAAACAAATATGTAAATCTGGTGGGGATGGGAGAGCGCAAAGGCACTTTATCAAGTCGAGAGTGACATACACTCGATGCAATGTGCTCCCAAGAATAATATATGTTTAGTAACCTTGTTTATCATGACAGAAAAAGGGGCACTTCTGGTCACAATTGTGTAGAGTATGCAAAATAAACAGTAGATGGAGCTACTAAACTGACAAGCTACGAGCTACGAACCTACATAGCTACGAGAAAACCTAATTTGATGTGCAAGCGGTGAACAAGAGAGAAACCTTTCAGTTGTCATAAAATACAGGGTTCACAGTTTACAAATTGTCTTAAAACTGCTTTAGGACTGCTGGATAGAATATGTACGCAGGCAAGCGGACACACACACACACACACAACACACACACACACACACACACACAAGGTCAGATACAGTTAAATCTCCCTTTTCAAATACATTATTAATAAATACATTAAAAAACCTGCTTTTATGCCACGATGACCCTACAGTCCAAAGTATCTTGATCAGGAAATCTCTTTTGAAGCTATGGTAACAAAGCAACTACTTTTGTCTTATCATTGCAGATACTCTTTTCTTTTACAAATTGTTGATTAGAGATACAAACTACTATTAACATGTATTTAATACTAGACCAAGCGGTCTAATGCAAAATGCTTACAACTGTAAGACAAATAAAGGGAATGTGCATAAAGTCCATGGCCTGTGGTATGAGGTGGGCAGTGCTGACAATCTGTCTGGGTTCAAACATGTTCTCTCAGGCTGTTTCACAGCACATATGTGTACGTCTGCCTCTTACTCCTGGGAGGATAGTGTAGGAGTATGAAGTAAGTGAAAAGACAGTCTGGAGCCATTAATACGGATGGGAAATGCACCTTTGGAGTGAAAACACCTATAGTACACAAATGTATATGATTCATTAAAAATGAAACATGTTTGTGTCAGAGTCCTTCTGTGTATATTTTGGGCCAAATTTGCATCCAGATGGAAGAAAAAAATCATATACCCGGTAAAACAAACTGTTTATCACAAATGCCAAACTATTTTACAGGGTCTATATAATTCTATAACTAATAGGACGCCATTATTTAATCACCACTCATCTATTCAATCATAGACCTGATCAGGGTCGTGGTGTGTCCAGATCCTATTTAAGAAATATTATGTCCAATGCTAGAATATAACTATGTATACATATATATAAATGGGCAAATGACACCCCCCCAAGCAAAGGATCTCTGTAAGATCATGGAGATGCACATCCAACCAGACAAGAAAGAAACTACCATGGGATGGAAGATTATTCCAGTATTACACTTCCATTACTGGTGTCATAGATACAACCAGGCACTGGAAACATTCCTTAGATGATTTGGTCCATATTATCCTGTATGCAGAAGTGAATAAAACTGTAATGATTTGACTGAAATGTCAGTATGATTACTGATTAAGTAGATGGACTACCAGTCGTTTAATGCCATACTTTCCAACCTGAAATCTGGGCCCCCCCTTTACAGGGGTGGCAAACAGCAAGAGGCTTTGTCTGGTCTGAGGTGCTCAGAGTTTGTCAAAATACATTTTTTACATGTCAAATAAAATTACAATTATGCACTTACATTAAAAAAAATCTAAAAAAGAAACAAACAACAACAAAAAAAACCTACAGAAAATTACTTAGGGAGGCCTATCTTTTTCGGCCATGAACATGGCCGCGTTCTTGAAAGAGCCGATATTTGATCCAAGTCAAGTTTTTCCAATGGTCATATAGCAAATAAAATGACAAACGATTTGCAATATCGCAGGTAACTGAAGATGGAATTGCTGATTCTGTCGCCGACACCCAGAAAGGCCACCAATGTTGTGTCCCTCATAGCCAAATTCTGGTTGAATACACTGTGGATGCCATATAGTGGGAGCATATCATTATATACATATACATATATATATAAAATATATAAAGTTGGGAGTCCAGGATGTCTGTATATCAAAATCTGTACTATTTAAAGCAAGCCTACCTGGCAGATTGTACTTCACTCACTCGGTCTACATTCTCCAGCTCATTCTTCCCCTTCATCCCTACCAGCTGCTGCCAGTCAGGGACGACAGCGGTGCCAGGCTATGTTGGTTTAGTGGAGCCCATCGGCACAATCTCCCCCACCCCCGAGACTGCAGGTCCTCCAAAGCCTTTCTACAGTCTGCTCCACTTGACTGCACATGCAATCTGTTTTCTATATTACTAGCTGGTATTAGTGTACTATGCACTATAAAACAGCGATTGAGCAGGAAATTAAGTTAGGTATTTGGCAGGGGCGAAGCACTCTGTGGTCTTCCCCTCCGCATACAAGGCTCATTAAATATCACACATGTTTCTTGATAAACTTACATCATGTCTCTTGTAATCCCACCCCCTCAGCTGTATTTTCTCTCTCTCTCTTTAATTTCTGTCAGTGTGTATGGGAAACAAAACATACTAATAGGTATTTGAACAGCTTGAGATGTGATGGTCTGGGAATTAACTTTCCTATGACAGTGAACACTTTTAAACATCTCAGTAGCAAGGTCTAATGATCTCTCACACACTCTTTACATACAAATTCCCAAATGGCCATAACATTAAATCTACTTACCTACTATACTGCTCACAAAAATTAGGGGATACTTTAAAATAAAATATCCCATAACGAAATATCGCCTATTTTTTTTGTGAGCAGTGAATTTTGTAGATCACCTTTGTACTTCTGAGCCTGTCAGATGCCAAATGTGATGGCTGATCAGTGTGTATGGACTGACAGATAGATAATGGTCCTCATTTTGCACTAAAGTACATGATTGTGCAAAAGTCTTAGGCCACCATTAGATTAGATATACCATTGTTTAAGCAATAGTATTAATGGCCATATATAAATATTTCTCAGAATCCTTTAGAATACAACTAGAAAATACAGTATACTTGTATGAAGTATTTAAAAAAAACATTCATATAGGCTGCAGGACAAGTATTTAGTATGGCCTACTTGAATAGCAGTTTCTGGCAGCTTCACTGGGATGTCAAATCGAGTCTTCTACAGTCTAAAGAAGGTTGCTCCGGGATGGTCCTTTTAAAAGGGTAGCAGCCAATGAACCACTTTTTGAAATGGGAACATCATGGAAAAGCTAAGATATGCTAAAGATCACAGGAATACAGAATACAATGGAATAAAAGTATTATGTAATATCAAATCCAGGTTTGAAATGTTTGTGTCATTGACAAAGTGGCATATATGTCTATTATACCTGCCATCTAATTCTGGCACAAGCATTTTGTACAGTTATGCATGTTTGTATACATACAGAGACACAAATGAACCAAAACATTATGACCACTCACAGCTCAAAGAATAGCAGGTAATAAAAGTGATTATACCGATTCGACTTTGATGTTAATGTCTGCAATATGACATGATAAGTGTTGGATACCGAATAAGTTGGCTAAAGAAAAGACCCGAGCAATCCTGCAACAGGCTGTTGGGTGCACAGGTCTCCTCCAGATTAACAGAATTAATTAATTTAATTTTATATTCAAAATGTAATGGTTGATTTTGGTGCCGATGGCTATTCACAACACGGTTACATTGGATCTAGTTATACACACTTACACTGAGGAAATTTAGTATAACCAATGGACCTTTGGACTGTGAGCGGAAACCAGAGTACGCAGAGTAAACCCATGCTGACATGGGGAGACATGGGGGGACATGGGAGGATGCACTACCATGGCAGCCCTCAGACTGACACTGAAATGTATTACAGCATAGGGCATTGCACGTTGCTGAGTATCAGGCATACTTGCTGTCCAGTCACAGTGCCCAAAGTGCCCATGTTAGCCGTTGTCCACTGTCAGAAGTACCCACAATGGATATGCAAACATCTTGGAACTGGATTTTGCCATGAAAGAACATTTCCTGATCAAATATGTCCATTTCTTTGACAATGCATAGATGGTGAGGGTTTCAGTAATACACTGTGTGACAAGAACATGCTGTATGATGATCTTACCAATCTACTGCTGAAAAATCCTGGAGCTGGGCAAATTTGATCAAGGGCGAATCTGACACCACCTGAGCCTCCTACCTGCATATTGTTGTGGACCAGATGGTCATAATGTTTTGGCTCATTGATATAGGTATATACTTCCACAGATGTATTGTGAAGACTTTGATAGATCCCTGCTTTTAAAACACAACAGGGAGCCTACTAACACCTGACTGTCATTCCAAAACACCTGATTCTAATTTTACTTTCAAATTACATATCTGCACGGTTTAACCAAGATTAAATGAGGCACTATCGTTTTTATTTTTGGTTGGTTGTTATTCTTAACCTTCTTAGGACACATAGTGACATATTTGCACAAAAATATACTGTTTGTTGAATTGGTTTATTTAACATTACTTTCGGCATTAATGGCTATTAACAACATTCAAAAGGATAAATCGTTTACAAAGTTTACAAAGGTTATTGAAACTAGACAGTTCAACTGAGATTGGGCAAAATTTAGGCTAATCAATTAAACTAATGCATGTCTTTGGACTGTAGGAGGATCGAGCGGACTTGGCCTAAACCAAAGCAGATGTGGGGAGGTCAAAGGTAGAGTCCAAGGTCTGGATCGAACCGGCAATTGCTAAACATTGCCACCGTGCCATCCAGATCCACACTGAGCTATTGTGAGACTGACACATGTTCCTATGTTTCAGCTGAAAAGGATATACGAGTCATTAATCTCTACTCACGCAAGGTTTAGCAAAAGTGCCAAACAAACGACGAGTGCCAATATACTTGAAAGCTTGCAACACCTGCTATCACAAAAGAATTACAGTCTTTAAAGACAGAAAACAACATGGTAGCATTCCACTATCTTTAGCGTTTTTGGTTTAGGTACTTGCTATGGTACTGTGCGGGTATCCTCCTGTTTCACAGAACGTTGTACATACATTAAATGGTGCATACCAGTAATTTACTTATGTTGATTGCTAGAGAGGTGGGATAGTGATGTCTCGTGATCTTTCTTGGCTGTGTTGCCTTCTGGTTTCTCCACTTTGTAGATATGCTGCTTTAGCTAGTGCTGCCAGAGTTTAATGCTAAACATAGCATCAGTCATTGTTAATACCTATTTTTTATTTTCTTTCCCAGCTTGTGTTCTGGTAAATTGGTTTGTTTCAGCCCCATTCACTAAGATGTTCAGCTGCTTCAGCTCCACTCAAGTTGTTTCCATCACCATGCCCAGGCCACAGCAGAGGTCAGTAATTCCCTCCATTTACATTTATGATATTTATCAGACGGCCTTATCCAGAGCGACTTACAACTCATGCAGTCATACAATTCAAGCAAAGGGTCTTTTTTAAGGACCCAACTGTGGCAGCTTGGCAGAGGTGGGATTTGAACCCTGGACCAGTACGTTAACCACTAGTCCCATGGTGAGCAGACACGGAATCCTGAAGTGTACTAGACTAAATAATCCTTATTTATAATTCACAATTTACTTTATTTTATAATAATATCTTGATTTACTTAGTTTTTTTTTAAACATTACTACCTATTTGACTAGATAAAGACTTCATTATTACACACATCATCTAGACCACCCAAGGAGTATGGGTCCTCTTTTTGAGTCTTAAGATTTATGTCTTTCTTTCTTTTTTCCACCCAAGGCAATTGGCAATAGCCATAAGATATTAGAATAATCTATAATAGTGAAGCTGCTTTGATAAAATGCCCCATTATAGAATAGCTCTACAAAAATAAATCCGGCATGACTTTTGTCACTCAAATATCTGTTACTTAATAATCATTCCTAAATAAGTAAATGACCAATTATAATATTTGTACAATTGGGCTCTCTCTATCCACCACATCCAACACAATGACTATGAGAACAGACTGTTCACATACCATTTTGACTTAACTAAAGAGTTGACTCTTCTTTAAAGACTTTAAAAAGCATATTTTTATTTTTAAATGAAGTGAAAAAAATAGCAGCTAACTTTTATGTAAAAGTTTGTGCCCTTTCCCCGAGAAAAAACAAACATTAAAACCACAGCATTCAGATTTTGGATAAGAATCCAGAGCAGCACAGTTCCTCACCACATGCCTTATGCCAAACAAACACCACAGACTACGCTTTTTAACTAAGCCATTATAAAGTTGTTACGCCATTTTCCTCGATTAAACTCTCTATCTCTCCCACATCTCAATTCCTTTCCATTCTCCCATCTCCTTTGTTTTCTCTCCATCTCTCCCACCTCCTTTGCTTCCAGTTTCCATTAGCTGGAGCAAGTAAGGGCTGGCTGCAGTGTGAATGGTGGATGGTGTTGGCATGGTGACTGACAGTGTGTGAGGGCTGAGCGAAGTGCTGCATCTGCCGAGCAGCTCATCACTCACATGGCAGCTTCGAACACGAGGACTGGCTTTAACAGACTGTTTCCTCTCCAACACAGGAGTACAGCACTGTATTTCAGACCATCACTAATTGAGTGGTGTTTACATGGGATCAATTTCAGCGCAGTGACAAAGAAACTAACTGAACTGCATGTTGGAATTTCAAAATCTCTTACTACAGTTTTTGCAAAAATGTCCCTGGTGGCCTTTCACCTAATGCAGTGTGTCCATACACAGCACTGACATATCCGATATACAGACATTAACAACAGCAATTGTACATCAGTACGTCTAGTCATATACATGTATAGTCTATAGTTTAATGGCCATCAGACCAAAGTCTGTTTGCTTTAACTACCGATAAAAGGGTATAATAGGAACTAAAAATCTATCGTTTACCTCCCTTATACAGACTAAACAGCGAAGACACTGTTACAGTGTGTATATAATGTTACAAAATACAGTACTGGACAGCAGCACAGTTCGACATGTGGCAATTCCAACATGGTTGACATTTTGTGATCACTACAAGCTGTAAATGTCATTCATTAATGTTTGTGCCTGTCCAATTTAAAGTAGTACTCGTGATTTGTTCCAGCACTACCTTTGTACTCTCTCTAACCTATTATTGTATAAACTGGTTCATATTCACTTGTTGGGCTCTGTTTCAACTGGCTGATCTTTCGTGTTCCTAATACAGTCTTATCAACGCATGTGTACCTTCTGTAGAACAACAGTGTCACACCCATCATACCACCCACTTAAGTGTGACCGCTTTCCCCTACACGGGGCCATAACGTTACATTACTGTACCTTCTATAATTACTGTGTTTTGATTTCCATTGTCTATGTGTATAGCATGTTAATAACAGGCTCCGGATAGATAAAGCAATTCACTTGAGTTTTCAACGATATTTCTCATGAATTTCCATAGCATTTGCAAGATTTTTTCTTGTAAAAATATCTTTGACATTATATATCTTTATATTACAGTAACATAAAAGGCTGGAAAGAATGTTCAAACCCAGACAAAAGTGCTGGATAAGAGTACTAGACCTAATCCATGAACAGAGAGCTGCGTTATTGTGTATCAACGAATACCACTTTTATAACATTTGGGTGTTTCAGTTTTGTACAATGTGTACAAATTTCTAAAATTTTTGTCCAAAATAATATTTTTTTTCATGACATGATTCATGATTTCGCAGTTAACAAAAACATTTTTTCTTGCATTCTACACTGCTCACAAAACGTAGGGGCTCTTATTTTGTAAGCAATATATTTTATCATAGCTATCATAATACAGTATTATATCTAATTTGTTATATTTTTCATATATTTATTTTATTTAGTATACTTTGTTGTCAATTTAATTATTTAATATTTAGCTTCTCTGTGTTTAAACTGTTATAAATGTATTATTTAGTTAATTTAGTTTAAAGGCCATTGCTCACCATATGCAAAACTTTAACCTCAAAACTACACACACCTAATGTAACTTTTTTTTGTTTTGTTCTTAAATTTTGCTGCCTGCTTCAACTTTTATTTGCTGCTCACAGAAAAATGTAAATATGGCGTACATTCAATTTTGCAAAAAAGAAAGGAGCACGGACAGTTAAATGTCAATTAATGTCTTCAAAAAAGAAATGCAAACTTTTCCGAGAGTACTTTAGAACATAGGATTGTAAATGAATGTTGCGTATGTCATAATAGTTGGAAAAAAATAAAATAAGAAAAAAATACCATGTACTGTAGAAGTTCAGTGAGTGAGAAACATGCTAATGAAATATGAAATAGTTAATGCAGAAAGGCAGCAGAATTCTTTTGAGGCAAAATGCTTAAGACTTGTAGTCAAGGTTTAATTATTTGTTACGCAAATGTCTAAATGTTGACTTCTACATTCCATGTAAGAGCATTCTTTGTGCCAACATCTCTCTGCTTTCTAAACACGGCATGTCGTCGCGTCTTTACAAAAGCAACCATTTTCACCCCAGTAATTACTTGTGCTAATAGTGCTAATTAATACATCCTCATGCTGTTTCATTTTGAGAGATAACTCTGCCTTAACTGGAAGGAACAGCAAACTAACACAATGTGCTGAACATCCTGACTGGAAAACTAGGCAAACGCTGCATCTTCAAATCCAACGATGAATGTTCATTATCTACTTAATCACAAACCTAATTAATCGGTCATAATTAATTTTAACTTGTGTTCCACGACAATAAGGTTCGTAAAGCTGTAATTATGTTAAATGGATAATGAAAGATCTTTAATGAAAGCTATTCATAGATTATAGTCCTTCTAGTAAAAATTGTTCACTGCTTTTTACCGCTTCTGAAACGGCGTGTTTAAGTCTTGCAGAATGAGGGAGTATGATCCACAGGGTGTTACAAGACGAGATACTTGTTAACATGTCAAAGTTCCTTTCTGTGGAATCAGAGCCAGGAGGCTGTGGTGTCATACAGGGAAAACGATAACCGCCAGGATGCCGCTTCACCTCCCAAATACAAAAGAAATAAGAATGAAATGAAGATTGTAGCCCTGCTACCTCTCAATCCAATTTTTCTCTCTCTTTCTTTCTCTCTCTCAGACACACAACCTGTAGTTGCCTCCGGGCCCCACAAGTGCATCCAGCCAGCAGAGATAAGCAGGTAAACAGGGGATAAATCCCAGCAGAAGCAGGGGCTTGATGGACAGACAGGCCACCATTAACAATGCCAGGTCTTGTGAGTGCAGTGCACTGATGGAGAGATACCCTGGCATTTGCTGCCACTAAGAAGTGGCCCTTAAAGATTTCACGCTCCCAATTGCTTTGAATTATCAGCCATATCTTGGCCGTCAGTCAGCGTGACTGGTTCGAGATGCCGAACTCGGGTCAAGCCTGGCCAGCTTATTGACAAAACAATCTAGAGGTGATGCTGTACGGCCTGATAAAACATCAGGACAATACCCAGTTAACCAGAGGGACCACATGTAATTACTGTTGTCCAAAAGACATAGTGCATTACATCCAATGGATTTCTTTTTTGCAAAACTGTTTTGTATCATGCAGTGTTCAATAACCATTACATACTTAATATTTCATACATGCAGCTAGGCAAGTCTAGTGATGTTATGCAAAAGGCTGTATTTAATTCATGTTACAGATACTAACATGGTCAGGGTGGGCTGTTAGATACAGTATTTGTGAAATTTTCATTTTCAAATCATGTATCGCCATTACATGCATACATACAAAATGTAATTCAATAGAGATTTTTTTTATTCTATAATAATTCCTTTTGTGAAAGGGCAGCACCTTGGCTTGGTGGGTAGCACCGCTGCCTCACAGCAAGAATGTCCCGGGTTCATCCCTGCGGCCTGGGTCCATTGTGTGGAGTCTGCATGTCCTTCCTGTGTCTTTGTGGGTTTACTTCGGATACTTCAGTTTCCTCCCACAGTTCAAAGACATGCGTATCAGATTAATTGGCGTCTCTAAAAAGTGGCCCTTAGTGTGTGACTCTGTGTGTGTGTGTGTGTGTGTGTGTGCGCCTTCCGATGGATTGACACCCCGTCTACGGTTGTTCCTGCCCTTGCACCCCAGAGTTGCCGGGTGGGCACCGGCTGGCCCGAGACCCCTTGTGGATTAAACGGAAGATAATGGATGGATAAATAAATCAATGTTTTGTGAAGTATAATATCTGAGCTCATAATGACCGTTACATGTTGTTTTCACCAAGAGCAAACGCTGGATTTGTGTGGGTGTGATGGTGGTTCTTCCTGCCACTATACCAATGATAACCACTTCACTGCAGAAACCATCCTGTTTATAAATTGACGCTGCATTATAATACGGCTGTGAGACTAAACAATCCACTTTCAGGCACCCACTTACACAGTGTTATATTTAACAGAGTTAATAATAGCCAGCATTAGCATCATGTGCCTCAACGACTTTGCCCAACTGTTGTGGTAAAAGGATTGATGGGTTTGCATGCTGAATTGGAACAGGGGGGTGCTCCCAGATGCAGACTACCACTAACCGCTAACAAATGGCTGCTCTCAGCAGAGGTTGGGATGGGCTTGGCCAGACTGGATAGCGAGAGAGACATACATCAGGTGGGCAGATGGGATAATTCATCAGGGAGCCACTTTGAGATCCTCTAGTGAGAGGTGAGCACAAGAGCATGGCCTAGACCTCTGTGTTTATGTAGCCACACTGTGGCTGCTAGCACTTTTAATGAAGGATAATGATATATGGGTCTGCACCGCTATATACAGAGACACGTGAATGAACGCGAACGCGCACACACGCACAGAGAGAGAGAGAGAGAGAGAGAGAGAGAGAGAGAGAGAGAGAGAGAGAGAGAGAGAGAGAGAGAGAGAGAGA
>JAVSBV010000079.1:3981644-3992637 GCA_033117975.1 Parotocinclus spilosoma | reverse complement strand
GAGAGAGAGAGAGAGAGAGAGAGAGAGAGAGAGAGAGAGAGAGAGAGAGAGAGAGAGAGAGTATACGCGTGAGCATTACTGAAACCAGTGCTGATTCAAGCCTTCACAGAGTGCCAGGGAAATGTTGACTTGCCATCCTCTCAGACACATAGCTTAATACAACATAGCTCTGCCATTAATCATTAGAATAGCATAGTAGCTCTTCAGTTACACAAAACAGTGAGTATTTTAAAATTAATATAAAGATAATCCCACAAAAACTACTGGATAATCTGATCATGTTCATGCCCCATCACTGCCAGTGTGTTTTAGCAGTCTTGGGTGACCATACACCCTACTGAACAGTCAATGTGGGGGCACTCTCGTCCAGTTAAAAATGCTTCCGTTTACCCCCATGAATACTTGCGACTCAATTACGAGTTTGCATTTCATTTGTGTAATCGAATAACTTTTCATTGGCACTGATGATCTTGTTTAATTTCCTTTTTCAATCGCTTCATATTCATTTTAAAATAGGCCCTAATTTTTGTGACCAGCGCCAATGACTAAGTGACATGACTAAGTTATGTTATGTTCAAGCCATCATGAGAAAGCTCAGCGCTAATACTCATGGAATTCAAACACGCTTGGGACATACATGTCTGAGAGCTGAAAGGTATTTCTACAGGACTGCCAGAATTAAAACAAAAAAGTTGAATGTTATAACATTCTACAAGTACAATTACCATGCTATACTGATCGAATTTCCCCTATAAGAAGTAATGTAAGTAGGATTATTCTGTTCCTGACACCCAGATTATTGTTTTTCATGCCTATATGTAATTAATGATTAAAATCATTGAAAAAAAACAAAACAAAGGTATGTAATACAATAATGATCAATGACTACAAGGTGGCACGGTTTATAGCGCCACCACAGCAAGAACTTCCTGGATTTAGTCCCAGGGTGGAGCAGCCTGGGTCCTTTCTGTGTGGAGTTTGCATGTTCTCCCCATGTCTGGGTGGATTTACTCTGGGTACTCTGGTTTTCTCCCACAGAGAAACATGCGTGTTAGGTTAGTTGATTATGCTAAACTGTCATTTTGCCTACATTGGTAGTGTACATAATTTATACGACTAGTCTTGAGATAACCTTGTGTGTGTCGCTGAAATGGCCACTGATGCCGAGAGTGACATTAAATAAACCACATAAACAAACAAACTTGACTACTAGAACTGACCTGCAGCAGGCTGTTCCAAATTCCAGCACCTGAGAAAATGTTCTTTATCAACACACCTCATACCTTCCTACCTACCATTCACAAAACGAACATGTTGTAGGATCTGGCCCATTACAAATTAGTGGACATCACACAGATAGATAGACTCTTCTCAAGCTATCATGATCATTAGTCATCTCTTTAAATATGCGTTACCATTTCCTGCCCACAAACTCATCCATTCTGCTGTATGATTGACCAGTCAAACTCCTGCAAAACACCAGTTTAGCCTCTGTTGTCCTTGTTGTGCAGTTGCTGCTTGTCGATAAATTATGAATGCAAGCGAGGAAGCTGTAAAATTTGTTGTATCTTCTATTATCTCCATGTTAAAGGCCACAAAAGCTCTACAGTGAAGTCAGCCATTAAGCAATGACAGGTACTGCTATCAGCCTTCTTTATAGCCTATTACCTGCGATGACAGCAGCTGCTGTGCAACCACTGTACGGCCTATCACATTATTTGCAGCTAAAGTCAGCTACTGTGTCATTCCGGCTCATTTTCTTGACAGTGCTATCATAAATCCTGTGGGCTGCGGGGGGAACTGTCGGCCAGCTCGATTATCTCCAGAGCCCGAATGGATCCTGAAATGTATGAAACAGGCAATGACTGTTATGGATCAACCTAGGCAGGGCCATTCCATCTCTCTCTGCTGCTCTTACTCCCTTCACTCGTACACTCTCTCTCATGTTACGGAGACCTGATTAAGAGGACCAAGAGTGCCTGTCTACCACTTTATTCCATCAAAGACCTTGATGCACGTCCAAGAAATATATGCTTACTCATGCTCACCTTTCAGTGCAATGACTTTAAGTGGTATAGTTCCAGTATGTGTCTAGTGAAGACCATAGGAATGATAGGGGATTCGAACTTTCACTGGCCACTTTATTACGTAAAACCTTCTTGATTCTACACTCATTGCCCATTTATCATTTCAACTAAAGTACAGAAGCAATATGTAGTTCTATAATAACATGCTGTAGTCCATTTGACGCTATTCTCTAATAATCAGGATCAACACAGATCAGGTACTGTTTGGCTCAGGTCATTCTAAACACTACTACTGTACGATATGAAAAAAAAATGTCATATCCCAATAACGATACATATCACGATATAGCATATTAGATATAATATGACCCCTTTCTAATTATATGTGCTCAATAATAAAATATATGCACTCATACTTTATTTCTCTTTTTACTTAGAACCACATGCGAGCGCACACATACAGTATCTCACAAAAGTTAGTACACCTCTCATATTTCTGTAAGAATTTTATTATTTCTTTTCATTGGATTGTGTCCAATATTTTGTAAATTGCCACCATTCTTTTCCAGCAATGCCATAACCACTCTTTTGGTCATGGAATTCACTAGAGCTTCACAGGTTGCCACTGGAATCCGTTTAAGAATGCCCCACAGATGCTCAATAGGTTTTTGGTCAAGAGACATGCTTGATCTTTACCTAAGGTGGAAGCTGGAAGGCTCGCACACAGTCTTTTCACATTACTGGGGTAATATTCAGCTCTCTTTATTGTATTTCATAATCTGAGTATCAGATCGGAGCATGCTGACTACATGACCACTTGAATAATCATGTAACTGAGAACTGTGACCATGACCGGATTATTAATTGCACTCACACTGCGGTTACAGCTGCACGTGGGGATCAACTTTATATTAAAGCTTATATTTTTAGAATGGAATATCATAAAAGCTCCTGTAGGTGCAATATGTGGGTGTCCCAATATCTTTGTCCAGAGCTGTGTATTAAATACCACTTGCTTACAATGCAAGTAAACATGCACTTATGTATAATATGAGAGATCTGTAATTATTATGCGCGTGCATTATAAAATCATTAGATGCAATTTTCAAAAAACCTGACATCTTTTAACTAAGCGAAGAGGCAGCCAGGATCTGAAATCATTTTCGCTCCACAAAAAAAAGTGCAAAGTAGCATCTGCCACCTTTATTGCATCTGTTCTAAGTCCCATTCAGCTCTTTGTCCTCAGTTTGTGGCCGACTGTTGAGTTCCAACTATTTAAACTCACCTCCTACCTCCAGCTCTCTTTATTCTCCGGCCTCTAAAGACTATAATGAGCCAAGCAGCACAAAACCAGAAAAAAACTTAATGAGTCATTACTACTGAGGCCTGCAACCGCTCTCACCCATCCTCCTTCACACTCTTAATCCCTCTACCTCGCTCGCTCCCTCCCTCCCTCCCTCCCTCCATCCCTCCCTCCGTGCCTGAGTTTGCAGAATAGGCCTCCACACCTCCCTATCAATTAGAGACAATTAGGGCCTCACAGCTCCTGGTGCGGACTCAAATGGACTTCACAGCTCAAGGGTTCACAGCTCAAAAAGAGTGGTCGTGTTCAATGAGGAATGTAGAGGTGGCCCTTTCACACCCATCTCTCGCTCTCTCACACTCTCACTCTCTTTCGCTCTACTCTTTTACAGAGGGAACACGTCCAGGAGAAGCTCAGGTTTGTCAAAAAAGACAGAGTGGCCTGACTCAAAGAGTGCAGGGTGTTTTATTTTCACCTAACATCTTGTTCTTGGGCTGTAAAGTCATATTATATCATTGCGGCTGATTGTTATGGGAAAGTGGCGTGGCAGAGTGCCTCAAAATGACCTAAAGTGGCAGAAGGTCAGACCTGATGCCGTAAGAAGAATAGATGTGGTGTAAATCAGGGATAAACTGCAGCATTCTGTTCTTGTAAGTGCACATAGATTTTATAGTGCAAGTCATTTATTTTCTCTGTGTCAGCAGAAAGTGGAGTTTCTGTTTCTGAGAGCTGACGAACAATAAAAATGACAGTTGGCTGTAGGTATTGATTTCACACTGAATCTAAGCTACTTTGCTTAAAAACTGTGATGATAGCCCCAAGGCAACTTCATTACTCTTTGTTTTAAAAGCTTGTTTTAGCAACTTTTTGCGTTTGAAAAAAATATGTTTTTCATTGATGGGGAAAAAAAGACCTTGTGCTGTTTATTGGCTTTTGAGGCTGTGTTTCAAACCAATCCCTTCCAGGGCTAAATAGGGGAGATCACTTGGGTTTGAAAAGGTTTCAAATGGCAAAGCCAGCTAAAGGTGTCATTTCCCCCCTTCCAGACATCAATCTCATGTCTCGCTTCCCCTGAGAGAGAGAACAGATTGCTGGAGATTCCCGACAAGAGCTGCAGGCTTTTTGGGATCGAGGCGCACACTCTCATATAAAGTATGTGGATAAAGAGGTATTTTGCTCACACAGAATGAAAGAGAGAGAGCAAGACAAAAAAAGAGACAACATTTTGAGTCAGTAATAGCAGCAAAAAAATGTCATATCAGGAACAGAAAACAGACATAATGTAAGAATTGTGGCTGTCAAACAACTGCAATATTTTAGCACGTTATTCAAACAATTTTTAATCATGTTAATGTTTTGCTTGCTCATATTTGACGCCATAGAAACAATCGATTCCATTAAAAATAAGAACTGTACAACCGTAAGAATGTACCATCTGAGCTTTAGTTCAGCTTTCAAACTTTTGATAATTCACTAACATTATTTTCTGTATTACAACATGTCATTTGGAGGGCAGCAATGGTATCATTATTACTGGAACAATATCAGATAATCATTGCAAAATATACATTTTATGAGGTACTTTTACAGTTTACATGTCCAAGCGATGTGGCATACACAATCAGCGCAAGTGTCCAAATGTGCTGTCGAAAAGATATGAGCCAAGCGATTTGTTCCAAACTCGATTAACCACCTTTACCTATATTGATCCTTATCACCTAAATGTGCACTATATGCTGTATCATGTACAACATATGGTATAGTGAATAAAATTTTGTATATAGTGTCAAGTAGTTGTGGGCGATATGGCCCTAAAAGAATATATACTTTTACGATAACAATTTATTTGGCAATATATTTCAACAACATACAATTGCAGCTAAATATATTTGAAACTTTAAAGTACCTGACGCAGCATTTTGACTCAGCTACGTGCTTCTGCTTTAGGTGGTGAAACAGATATGCATTTCCCTCTTTTGTTGTTACAGTCCTTTTTCATGGCTTCCGTATCACTGTAGTTTGTTGTAAATCTTATATTTTGTACCAAAATCACCTCCACACTTCCGAAGTCGCTCCCCTTTTTGGGACAAACTCCACCACCGCAGAACCCACTTTCTGCCAGATCTGTTGCTCTGCCTATGAGCCACATAATGGAAGTACTTCATACTATGTGTAAATGCATTACGTCGGAATATCACGATATTTTCATATCATATCATCTAAAAAATTCAACCGGTATTATCACGAACGATACAATATGGCACACCAGCCTAGTGTCAAGCAACAAAAATGTGATTCAATATTTGTAATGTCACTATACACAAATACAGTGAAATTCCACAAGGCATCTCTCCAATAAAGTGCTAGAACAATAGAGTAAAAAGAAACATAATAGCCGTACACAATACTTTTCATGAGATAAAATGTAAATGTGTCATTTTTTAAAGTTTATATTTAAATATTAAATACTAGATAAGTAATAAAGTGTGTTGATGCTGTGCAGGGAATAAGGTCTCCTCGCAGGTTTTCCATTAACTGAATGTCCAGTTGTGTTTGACTTTGGGATCTTCTCTGCCATTTCACATATTTCCACAATTTTTTACTTGGATGAAGGTCTTTAGATAGTGTTTCCATTTTATGGTCAACCTTCAAACTTCGAACATTATTGGTTCAACTGCTACTGGCTCATATTGAATTTTTTCAGATGAGCTCACCTTGATATTCATTATAGCATCAAACCCCTGATGCGAACAAACTCCACAAGTTCATGCCGTAAGCCTTTACACAAACTTCTCGATGACAGCAATAAAAGCGCACAAGCAATTTAAGATATAGCATGAACATCATGAAAGTTTCAGATTAAATGTGGTATTATACAATGCTCCATAAAATATTAATACAGGCGATAAAATTATGTTACTTGCAATATATTAAATTGTCTATAAACTCGGTGCATCGACATACTTTTACAAGCAAAAATAGTCTGTAAAGCAGATAGCAGTTCTTTTGAAGTGTTGTTTATGAATAGTGACATGAGCACCTTCGTAAGTGCCAATAAATCTGCGCGAGCGAGTGCTTAAGTTGATTTTGAGGACATAACATACAGCCAAACTGCCTCATCTTCATAGTGACGTTTAATACACCGTATACAGGCTGCCTCCTGAGTTGAAGGATAAACGATCTTTCTGTCTGCAGTAAAGGGGGATTTTCGCTGATCCGCTAAAGTTGGAGTTAGGTGGACCTTTTGAAGTTTGACTTGGTTACACCTTTATGGCAAGTAGGATTTCCTTTGCGCTTAAAGAGCTCAACAGAAATAAGCATCCGAAATGGGTAACAAAGTCTCCAAAAATCTGTACATACACGACTGAAACAGATTTTTGTACTAAATCTAGGGAGCCACATTTCCTTTTCTAAAATACTACACTGATCCCATGATCTCCCGGCTAGTGGTGCCACTGGAAGTATGTCATATAAATGAATTATAATATTATTAAAATCAAACATAAGGTTAAAATTATAGGCAGCTGCAGGAAACGGCAGTAAAGGTCCAGTGGTGCGTTTACAGGAAAACACCCAGCCACCGGGCTTGTATTAACTAAGCACATCTAGATTAACAGTGGGAAGGGAAAACGTTCCTAAATGTAACAGTACAAAAACAGAGCAGCAAAGATGCTATAGGTTTAAATTAAATTGTCACCCAATTAATAATCTATACTAATTGCTTAAAGAAACAGAATATAACGAAATGCAAAGAACAAAAACCCAACATATTTAAATAAATAATATAATAAAAAAATTTTTTTATTATATATATGATATGATATATTGGGCATAATACAATATTATAAAGAGTATAATAGTAAATATAAAATTAATTATTACCCAAGTACAAGTAAGTACAAGCACAAGGTGGTGGTGGGGGGGGGGGGGGTTATATTAAAAATTCAACCAGTTGTGTTTAATTAAAACAACTTTATAAATCAAAGTCTCAACATGCACATTAAAAATATTTAGTAAATTGCTTAATTTTGTTTCTGGGTCACCATATTGATTGCAGTTTCATTTACATTTTTTCATTCCGAAAAATAGGTAATTTAATACGTAGCAAAGTACAATACTTCTGCTACCATGCTGTGTTTGTTTAGCAAGCAGTTAGGCTAAAGTTTGTTTGTTGGGGAACACTGCACAATTGCTTGTTTTTGCCTGCCTGATATGAATTCCATCATACAGTTCTTTCAGCTGGCAGCTCCAATATGGTATACATCTACCCATGCACCCAGATGTGCTCCTATAAAAGGTGCAATATTTACTAGACACGTTTGTTTTGCCCTGTTTATATGAATTTTGGGTCAGGATTATAATCAAATATGTAAGATGTGTTGGACACCAGGTTTAAATGGGACACAAGCAAGTGGAATTGAACTGCCTTTCATTCAAATTTAATAATAGTTCTCCACTGAATTGGATTCAGTTCAGTTTTATTGTACAATAAAATAACAAACGTCTTACTCACCAGGCTTACAGGTGCAACACATGAGATACCCAGAGTAGTATAAAGTATTCAGTTCAATTTATATAAAACGTTTAATAGACATTGTCACAAAGTCTAGACCACAAACAGCCAGCTTGACATGCCAAAAACACTCAGGGAAGCATAAGATTTTTTTTTTTTGAAAGGGATCAGCCAATTCATACAATTACAATTTAAAAATCTGACCGGACAAAAAAAACTGTTAGATTCACCAAAGCAATGCTTCACACATCTGGAAGAATGAACTGTTA
The DNA here is from genome assembly GCA_033117975.1 of Parotocinclus spilosoma. Classification (NCBI taxonomy): domain Eukaryota; kingdom Metazoa; phylum Chordata; class Actinopteri; order Siluriformes; family Loricariidae; genus Parotocinclus; species Parotocinclus spilosoma. The sequence continues at coordinate 3,984,525 of JAVSBV010000079.1, read as the reverse complement.
CTGTGGTCCTCAAGGTCCAGAGTTCAAACCACTCTGGCAAGCTTCTATACACAGCCCTGGACTTCAGGAAGGCAAACTGTGTTAAAATGCTCTTTGTTGACTTCAGCTCAGCTTTTAATGCCATAATCCCTTCCACTCTCATCTCATTCCAGTTTTCACATTGGAGAACCAAGACTGTGTCCTGAATCGCTGCTCTACTCCCTTGTACAAATTCTACCACCATTGTCAAGTTTGCTGATGACACAATTGCGGTCTCCAACAATGAGAAAGCCTAACAGCAGGAGATTACTTGCCTGGAAAACTGGTGCCATTCATCATATTAAATGTTATTCCTAATATTTGATTAAAGTGTACTTATATTTTTAATGGAACAGCAGTGTTGCCTCACAGCGAAATGGTCCTGGGTATCTGTGTGGTTTTACTTTGGGCACTCCGTTTCCTCCCACAGTCCAAAGATATGCGTTAGGTTAAATGGCATCTCTAAAGAGTCCCTAGTATGTGTAAGTGAATGTCCCTGGGTAGTTATTGGCTCTTCCACAACCAAAGATCAAGTGGATAAGGAGATAAATTAATTATTTTATTTTTTTTGATTATTATCTTCATCTAGACTTTACAAAGAACGTTGCTAAAACATTTAACTGCAAGTTGTATTTTGTATAAATGTGTATCTGGCAAATAAATGTGACCCTTGATCCACAAATGCTTGGATTGCAAGACCATTAGCTGTAAGTCACTCGGAATAAACACACGTCTAACAACATCTTCAAGTTTGCCGATAACACGACTATCCTAGATCTCATCACTGCTGGAGACGAAATGGCCTACAGAGACGAGGTCAGTGCTCTGTCAGAGTGGTGCCATGACAGTCTCTGTCTCAACATTAGCAAAATGATTGTGGATTACAGAAGCTGCGGAGAGGTGGCCACTCTCCTCTCCCCTATCCATCAACGGAGTTGAAGTGGACAGAGTGAGTAGTGTGAAGTTTCTCGGTGTAGAACTTACTGATGACCTCACCTGGTCCCATGACACCAACACTATTGTCAAATCTGACCGTCAGCATCTCTCCTTTCTGTGTAGGCTCAGGAAGTTCAGTCTGACTCCAACTTCTACAGGTGCACTATCCATCCTCACGGGCTGCATTACTGTCTGGTACAACAGCTGTACTGACCGCAAGGTCCTTAGAAAAGTGGTGAGGATGGCAGAATCCATCATAAAAATACTGGCCTTACAAGACATCTACCAGTCCCACTGCCTCAAGAAGATCAAAAAGATCTGGAGAGACAGAAGCCACCCAGCACACGGCCTGTTCACCATCCTGCCATCAGGCTGGAGATTCTGCAGCATCCAGGCTAGAACAACCCGGTTAATGAACAGTTTCTACCCACAGGCTGTCAGGCTTCTGAATAAGCTGTGATGCTAGGGGTCTGTCCCCAACTACGGTACTCTATTTTTTTCAGTCAGTCACTCAGTCAGTATTATTATTTTATTATTATTATATCATCTCTGCTAATAACATCTTAAAACTAAACCACTTTGAAGAACAAGAACAATAACACAGAGTCACTTTAGCCACTTTGAATGTATACTGTCTCTATGTCTTGTGTAGGTCTTTGTGTATTTTTTTTTTATTTATTCTGTACAATAATTTCTCTAGAGAGTGATGACCTGAGCCTCACCACAAACATTTCAATGCATAACTGTCCTGACATGTTGTGCTACTGACAACTTAAAACTTGATAAAGGTGTCTGCTAAATGTAATTAATTAATTATACTGGAAGGATGTCAGAGAGAGATGAAATGCATTTGGTAAGGCCAAAAAATACACATACGTCATTTGAAAGTACTGGCTTAAAAGTTAAGTTTTCGTTTGGTGTTGGCAGAGGAAGTAGTAACTGGAATATAGTAATAAAAAAAGGCACTAAAACCAAATAAAAAAAAATATATAATCAATAAAATCAATAAAAATGGTGTGTGTTTTCTCTGCATTTGTCACGTGACAAGAACACGCATGTCCCAACATCAGTGTGTCTGTTAATACCGAATTATCAGCTCTATTCTTACACTGTGCTAAAAAACTAACTATATCAGGCTGTATCAGCATGGTATCATTTAACAGGACATATAAGGTTATAATGGCAAAATTAAAATTATTCAAAAATGATCAACTACTCAGCGATCACCTCTAGGTACACCTCCTTTCTACACTTATTGTCCATATATCAGTTCCACTTACCATGTAGAAGCACTTTTTAGTTCCATAATTACAGACTGTAATACACTGTTTCTCTACAAACAGATCAAATGGACAATAAGTGTAGAAACACTTAGATGTACAGTACTCAATAATGTAGATGGTTAGAGTAGGTAGGACCTCGTTTTAAAGTCGTGGCTCAAATTGGTGCTCATGCAGAAATATTTCAAAAATATTTTGTGCTGTGGTACTTAAGATGTTAATAAAACATGATCCAGACTAACAAACAGGCCTCAGCCAAATCTATATCTAACCGATGTCAAAGACTGTGTTAAATGCTTTACTCACAACAGGAACGAAAAGTTCAGTAAATGGGCTTCGGTGTGTGAAGCAATGCTGCTAACTTCACTTGGTTTTATCGTGCTCTAAACCAACTGACAGAGGAGATCTGTTCACACCGCTCGCCTGCACAGAGAGGTGCTAATGCACTTCTTCAGCATGTGTCACAACACAATTCACAGATCCGAGCTCTGGACCGGTGCAATGTTCAATCCAATCTCTTCTTTGCGTCCATGGTGTTTTTATCTTTACATCATAATAACAACGCGCATATATATATATATATATATCAGTGGCGATTGCTCTAAGACTGCAAGGGAAGCTCAGCTTCCCCTAAAATGTCAAAAAAT
>JAVSBV010000079.1:3960030-3981544 GCA_033117975.1 Parotocinclus spilosoma | reverse complement strand
GCGGGTAAAGGTGGATATTTAAGAGTATGTGTGGGTATGTGAACCAGCATTCATCTCGAAATGTTTAGTACTTGGACCCGAGCGGGACTGGGATCCAACGCTGCAATCACACTCGCATTTTCTGCAGGAAATGCACTTCTGTAGTTTCTGTTATTAGCTTTGTTGTTGTTGACATTATGATTATTACTGTTATAGTTAATATTATTTATTGTTGTGATAATTATACTGTTTTTTTGTTATTTTTCTATTACTATCTGTTGCTGTTATTGTTATGATTACGTTGTGTTTTTGTTCGTGCTCCCATAGAGAAGTTGTGAGAGTGATCAGGAGGACATAGAAACCAAACCAGCCTCACTGCTCCGGCGCCGACTAAGCAGCAACTCCTGATTCTCCTCTAACGTCCTTCTGCTCCTGATTAACCTCCATATGCTCCTGGTTCTACTCTCTCCTTCACTCAGAAGGGACGAGTTTGTGAGACATGCCATAGCCAGAGCATTTCAGTTCTGCCGTTTGTTTTAAAACTGAAGCTAATTGAAAAATGAGCTAAATGTGTAGAAATTATGAGTTTTGAAAAGATTTTAATATTGCACATTTTATTTATGTGCTTTTTTTTTATTGTTGTTTTTTAAAAAACAGTAAAAAATATAAACAAGACTGTGTTTGAAAGTCAGTAGGAGAACTTGGTGTTCAGAGGAGACTTGGACACTGTGATGTACAGCTGCAGACAAACACCTTTAAGGATGGTTTTAATGACGTCATATATAGTACAGTTGTAGGAAGTCATTTCTGTTTTTATGCCTTGGTTTTGAAGTAGCTTGGTTTACATTTGTGTTTTTTTTGCTTATTTGATAATTGTTGAATGTTTTACCATAGCCATTTAGAAAGCTTTCTACAACCCCAATTCTAATGCAGATGGGAAGTTGTGTGAAAGCATAAATAAAAACAGAATAAAATGATTTAAAAATTCTTATTAACCCATATTCAATTAAATACATAACAAAGCAAAGATATTTAATGTTCAAAAGGATAAACTTTTTATTGTTTTTTTTTTTTTTTTTTGTAAAATTCACTCATATTGAATTTGACGTAAACACGTTCCAAAAGAAGTTAGGATGGGGGCGTGTTTAGCACCATGTTACATCACCCTTTAAAAAAACTGAAAAAACATTGTTTGAGAACTGAGGACACTAATTGTTGTAGCTTTGTAGGTGGAATTCTTTCCCATTTTTGCTTGATGTAAAACTTCAGTTGCTCAACAGTCCGGGGTCTCTGTTGTTGTATTTTATGCTTCATAATGATTCACACATTTTAAATGATAGACGGGTCTGGACTGCAGGCAGGACAGTCTAGTACCTGAACTCTTTTACTATGAAGCTATGCTGTTGTAAGACGTACAGAATGTAGCTTAGCATTGTTTTGCTAAAATAAACAGGGACGTCCCTGAAAAAGGCATTACATGGACGGCAGCAGATGTTTCTCCAAGTCCTGTATGTAACTTTCAGCATTAATGGTACCTTCATAGATGTACAAGTTACCCATACCATCAGAGATGCTGCTTTTGAACTTTGCTCTGATAATAATCCTGACAGTCCTTTTCCTCTTTGAACTGGAGGTCACGACGTCCATGATTTTTAAAAATGATTTGAAATGTGGACTCGTCAGACCACAGGACACTTTGGAGCATACCATAGGTGAGTATTGTGATTGGGTGTTATCTGAGATGGACTGACCCAAACAGGAGTTTTTGAGCAAAGTTTATTCTTCTGAGCGTTATATATCTTGCATTTGTAGTGTATTCGATTGAATATGGGTTATAAAGGATTTGCAAATCATATTCTGTCTTTAATTATGTTTAACACAACTTGCAACTTCATTGAAATTAGGGCTGTAGGTTTTGAGAGAGAATGTGAATGAATTAGTGTATTAACACATCAGCTTTGTTTCTTTTGATGTTCTGAACATTTGAGTGAAAGTGTGGTCTCCTGCTAAAGTCTAGTCACTCCTTAAATGTACATGCTTTGATTTGATAAATAAACCAGATTTGTTTGACTTAACAATTCACAAACAGAACACCTTACCAAATAAGCAATAATAAACAGTAATGACTCCCTACTGGCACGTAATGTGTGCATGTGTGTGCCAATGTTTATGTCACAATATTACAAAGATTGGACATTTTTGACATTGCAGCAACGCATTTCTGGTCCCCATGTTTTTTTTTTTTTTGCTTTTGGCTACTGAGGTTAAGGATTTGGTTAGGAGTAGGTGTAACATTAGGTCACTACAGTAGGCATTACGTCAGTTGGGGGTCCACACAAAGATAGAGAGTTGTGGGTGAGGGTTAATATCATTGGGGATCCAAATGTTCCCACATGGATAGAAAGATCTGACATACATCCCTTGTGGGGACCAATTGTTCTTCCCCACAGGGAAAACTGCCTTTTTCTAGAAACAGCAATTAACAATAAACAAATAAATACAATATTTCCATTTTAGGATACTGAGGTTAGGGTTACGAGTAGGTGTGGCATTAATTAGCTACAGTAAATGGAAAGTCCCCACCAGGATAGTAAGACAAGAATGTATGTGTACCTTGTCTTGCTATACTTATGATGACCAAATGTCCTTATGATATTAGGGAAAACCTGGCATTTTGGCTTTGTGGGTCCTCACTTCTTCAATTGCTTTATTACAATAATGGCAAATTGTACTCAAAAAACTAAAAGAGCCAAAATTGCCTTAGGTTTTTTAAGTTAAGGTTAGCCGTAGGTGTAGCATTCACTACTAATAATAACCACAAGGTGAGCAAGAAGAACGTGTGTATGTATACCTTGTCTGGGTATACTCGTGTAAACAACTTTTTCTTTTTTAATATTTGTAAAATTGAAATACTTTTGGGTTCATGAGGTTAGAGTTAAGGATATGTGTGGCATTAATTAACCATAGTAATCCATCAAAGTCCTCAAAAGGATAGTAAGACAAATATGTGTGTGTGTGTGTGTGTATGTGTGTGTAGATAGAAGCGCAGGGATGGTAGACTGACAGGGAGAAAAGGCTACGCCCTGAACTGGCACTGGAGCCCAGCCTCCTGGGGAGCATAGAACAGATGGTTATGGAACACTTCACTAGTATAATGGAGCTGAAGCTAAGGTGCCAGTCATTCTCATACCTCTCTCTCTCTCTCTTTCTTTTCTCTCTCTCTCTCTCTCTCAATGGTTGTCCTCTATCAGGCTCTTCCATTCTGTTTAAGTACCTCAATAAAGTCCAACCTAATCCTTAGCATTAGATCTTTTACATGAGTCATTTTTCTTCTGTTGTACTCATAAGGTGCCACTTTGGCCTTGATTAGGAAATAGCACTTAAGTGTGCTGTGAGAGATTTTTCATGGCTGATGAGGACAAGCAAAGGCGATCAAGGATTACAGGGGGCAACATGATGTGGGATTGCTGTACAGGGGTGTGGACAGCATGAGACATTCAAATTGTTGGTCCCTGATTGGAAGACATTCAGAGATTCAGGAATTCACACAGCCAAAGGAACCTCAATTCTACCACATCTGTGTCAGTACAGAGAACAGTCTATAGAACCGCCTTCCTTTTGTATTGAGGGGAAGGGATGCACCGTAATAACAGCTAGGGCTGGTCCGCAGATGCAGGCTTAGATTGTATTCTGTCTACTACACTATACACAATTCCTATTAAACCAGTGAATCTGAGTTACTGGAATTGAGTCACATTTAACCTACACTTGTACAGTTATGATCCCAACAGCGGTACAAACACAGATGCACATGAACAGCACATTGCTTTTACTAATGTTAATTCACAATTCAGTTCATGTGTGTAAACTTGAACGGTTAATGCTTGTGTCTTTGTTTCCCAGTCCCAATAATTAGCGCAGAGCTTGATGGTTTGTTTATTTTTGGTTTCTTGTGCAGATGTGGTCTGTTTTATGTGAATTTGTCTTTTTACCAGTTGATAAACGCTCACAGTATATGTGTGTTTTAATTGTGTTGTACCATTTATGCCTGGGATCTTGTGTAAGATTGTGATTTTACTGCATTCAGTGGCTTACAGTATTAATTACCATAATCTTGCTTGATAGAGGCATGCTATCTGAGTGGAGTACTAACATATCCCCATCATAAATCGGCGCACCTGAACAATTAAACTCCATTAATGTATGTAATACCTTATACAGTCTGGAATGGATTCATTCAATTTACATTATTCCTGATAAAATATTTGCTCTGTACTAATTTTTGGTTCTCAACAAGCCTTCTGGAGTGAATTAATGACAAAAAAGCACCACTGTATATACCTTACACTTAATATAACATCCCTGTGCAAGTCACCCTTGCTGTCATAATACAATGTTTTAATATTGTAATGTACTATGAATTCTATTTATTATCTACACACAATGTCCTGGGGATAGACATTTGGCAGAATGGCTCAAGTGATGTTTCTGAGGTTAATAGTTGATACTGGAATGGGGGTAAAACAGCTGGCTTGAGGAGAAGAGACGCCGCTCCTAATATAGAAAATCAAAATAGCTGCTGTGGCCTTTCGAGGTACAAATGCTCAGAACATCGTTGTGCTTTGTAATATTAATTTAATTACAATGTCAGTCATGAAATACATTAAATATGCTCTACATCAAATCAGATTCATAGACACGTTTAGTTTAATATGTCTAGATTTGTGTATTAGGTGTAGAATGACAATCTCTGTCAGTCTACAGGTAAAGGGACCTGCTGCCAGTGGCCTGTTGCCAGATGCCACTGGACACTTTCAGATGGCTTCTGAGGTTTATCCCTTGATGGGTCAGCTCCATGGCGGCACGAGGGGATCTTATTAGGCAGGTGATTTTAATGTTGTACTTTATGAATGATAGGGGCAGTTTAGGGGCTAACATGATTCTGAACACCAAGCAGAAACAATGGTTAATATTATGAAATAATTTATAGGTACCATAAGAAGAGTAGTGTTTTAGTTGTACAAGAACGTTCTTGAGAAAATAAATGAGCAAAATTGAATACATTTCCTTGGAAATTGTTCTCAAGACCAGTTGAGCCCAGTGTGTCTATCTGAGGTAAGGTTAATTATAAAAGTGTCTTTTTTTTCATCGTTATTGAACATCAGCAAACTCAATCAAACAAAATAATTCTCAAATAAATTTCTCAATAAATAAATTGGCTGACAGAAAAATAAAAGTTACTACACTTGAATGAACAACAGTGAACATGTCGTATTTTGATTAGTCTGACCTTAAAGTGTGCATTTTTACCTGCTCGCTTTTACATTACTTTACCATAGCTGCAAAATCTGATATTAATGAAATTATTTTACATTTAATGATAATAACTGATAGAATGAAGGGCGGCATGGTGGCTTTGGTGGTCAGCACCGTTGCCTCACAGCAAGAAGGTCGCGGGTTCAATCATGTCTGGAGCAGCCTTGGTCCTTTCCGGTTTCCTCCCACAGTCCAAATACAAGTGTCTAGGTTAATTGGTGTCTCTAAAATGGCTCTTAGTGTGTGTCCTATGATGGATTGGCGGCCTGTCTAGGGTTGTTCTTGTCTTTCCGCCCTGAGTTGCCCGAGTTTTTCTTAAGCTATTTATTCTTGGATTAGGTGACTTCCGGTCAACTACTAAAAGTTTTGGTCTAGACTCGGGGCTCGACCTCTAGACTAAAGGCCTTGTATACAATATTATTGCTGCATTGCTCCATTTGATAGATGTATTGTGTGTTTGTATCACAAAAAGCAGAAACTGAAAAGGATTGTTCAAACACTAATTTAAACCCATAAAATGTCAGGCCTTTTCCAGTATTTATTGTTTTGGACATTTTGCTGCACGGCATTCGTTACTTGAGTTTAAACTTATCTACAGGTACATTTCTAATTAATTTCCTCTACATCCGTCATGGTTTTGGCAAAGGAAAGCCCCATTTAGTTATTAATTATATCAAACTGCTGTATCCAGCTGAGGTAACCCTACATGCATTCCCTTTTAAACACCTTCATTATAATAATGTATTGTGATTAACGACGTTTATGGCAGAGTTAGGTCATGTAAACTGCTTATCCATAAATTAAACTAATAAAAGCAACTTGATGAAATACTGCTGTAACGTTAGCCAGGGTGCCCCAATTTAATTCCTTTCCTGTACTGGTTGTCTTCAAAGGAAATGCACATAAAGTAAAGGCATTCATAAAAGCGGACATGAATCAACTATAAACTGCACAGACACACAAAAACTTTAAGTTTTTACCTGCATTTATAAGGCTATTGCTAAAACAATAAAGTGGTACAGAACGTCTTTCGAAAAATGATAATCAAATGAACAAAGACGAGGGCATGACCTAACAACTCAACAAATCACATCTCTGTAGTTGCTGGATATTAAAATGCTTATCCGTGCTGCTCCAGGTCATAATTAGTCTGGATGTTTTTCTGTATATAAGCCAACATAATACAGGCTTTCCCACTGCCAGCAATCAGTGAGGCTGTATTAATTCTGAACGGTTTCCAAGTGGCCAAACACATCACTTCCTGTAATTACCACGACACATGCATTTGGAAGTATGTACTGATTTGGACAGAGTTTAGCAGGAAGAAATTACGTTGACGTACAGACCAATAGAAGCAATATAGGCACTTTGCTTTCTGGAGCCATGCAAAAATGATTACGGCATGATTTCACCATGTTGTCTTCATGCAATAAAGCAGAACTGAGTAACCCCAAAAGCAAGGTGCGCAAATAAGCCATAAGGACGCTCGCTGACATTAAAGTTAAATGCTGTGTTTGCTGTCTGCAAACTTTCAGTTGACTTCTTGAACTCTGAAACCAACGAAGCACAGCGGTTAAACCAACGAAGCACAGCGGTTAACCCAACAGCTCATATGAGTAAAACGAATTTAGCGTTACAATGTGAAATTGTTACAGTAGTGTAAATAGCAACATACGTGAATTATGGATTCGTTTTAAGAACATGCGTTGTTACAGCTCAGCTAATCCCGATTTATTCTCCCAGCAGCCTTATTCAGGTTATGTCAATGAACTGTTTACACAATTACAGCACAATTTCCTACAGGGAAAAGTAAGAAAAGGATTCTTAAGAATTTTATTTAGCGGTTTAGCCTCTCTCAGAGAAGTTAGGAGTCTTGCACTCACTTAGTTAGGGTCTAAACTTGACTTTTAGGGAGTGCATATACACTTAATAAGATTTACACTTCAGTAATCAGATAATGGGAAACCCCTCTGGGTATGTGTGCTTCAGGTAATAATCAATTAGTTCATAAAAAGGTTCAAACTTTTATACTAAATAATCAAACTCTTTATTTTCTCGAGTATGTGCTGTGTTTGAGTCTCTACAAAGTGTCTGATAGCTGTTTAGTTTAGTCTGCACCAGTTCTGTCTGAGGTAGACCAAAATAAGCAAATCTCTAAGAAATATAAGTGGACCTGGCAACCCAGTGTATTATTTATTATTATTTGTTCAATATTAATTGTTAGTTATTTATTCAAACCACTCTGCACAAGGGCAGATTGAATAAACTAACTGAAATCAGATAACTGGTGTGCATGCTATGAGAAACTCTATTTATTGGATTCCTTCATTTGATTCTAGATCGGAGAAAGCTGATTACATGACCATTTGAATAATCAGACAGCTGCAGAAATCTGACTGATCAGATTATTTAGTAAATACAAACACACTTATTAACACTGGGCAGGCAGGGACTCGGACCCAGATTTTAGGAGCTGTGTGGTGACAACACTGTCCACTGCATCACTGAGCCACCCAGTAGTATTACTAATCTTAATATTACAGTAGCAGTAGTAGTAGTAGTAGTGACAATAGTATTATTAATACTAGTAGTGTTGTTAGTATTGTAATTAGTATTAAATAAGTATTTAATTCAGATAAATAATTGAAAGTTACACAACAAGTCTCTAGACTAGCATCAAGACCCAAGTATCTAGAACAGCCAACAACTTTTACCAATCCAGATCTTTATGGGGTTATTTAATTATCGATTTAGACCAGAGCTCTTGCTATACTGACAAAACGCTTGGCTGGTGTTAAAATCAGAACAAGACAGTAGCTGAGGGACAGCAGCGCTCCTCTGTGATGACCGCTTGTTTTTATGCAGATTTCTGATTGAGGTCTAGACCCGTGTAGCATCTAAAGTAACAAGAGCATGTTTACCCCAGAGGTGCATGTACCATCGAGCTAGTGAATGAAAGGAACAACATTGGGGTAAATGCCTTGTTGAGGGAGATGAACATTTTAACATGGTCGGATTTCATCTAAAATCAGTGACAACAAAATTGCCTCAAGCATGCTTTTCTCCCTGCTTCCCAAACTTAACTCTGACATCTGGCTTGGGTTTACGAAAGGCAAAACAACAGACACTACTGAAGCTTAGCAAACGTGTGTCATGAAAGAGAGACAGACAGAGAAAGAGCAAGGGAGTTTACTGGAGGGACCGATCGTAAAAAGATCAGTAATTACCATTATGTAAACGGCTTCAAACGGCGAGTGGATTATGCCTGAGCCTCCTATTCTGAGGAACAATACAGTGTAAAGATACTGTAATAAACAAAACGTATTTTTGCAGATACTCGTCCTGGGCTTTTAAAAAGGTGAATCTGAGCTGAGCAAGAGAGGATATCTTGATATTTTCTGTATTTAACGTTCCGACAAATCCTTTGCAAAATGAATTGATTGTAAATCAAGGAGCTTATACCGTACATAACATACACAGCCAACATTAAACAAAATTAAACATATAAAAACATGACAGTGTTTGTGGTTTTCCCTCACCCCATTTCCCAGCACTCATCACTCTTAACTCCTGACCTTAAACATGTTTAAACACATATACTGCAGATGGGCACAGTCATTAATATAAAGCTTTATATATATTTTTAGCATAATAGTATTACTTATTCATTGTGTAATTTAATAAATATTGCAATAAAAAACTAAGTATTATTGCGCTGCTTTTCCTCACCATATTTTCCACTCATCACTCCCATTGTGTCACTACCTACATCTCACACTGCAGTACATCATATACTGCGTTGACTAAGTATCGCTTGCCAGAGAAAATCCAAAATTCAGAGCACAAGATTCTGCTGAATGTGTATTTATTTTTATTATCAGATTACAAATTGTAAAGTTGAGATGTTGTAAGTTGGGCCACAGTAAAACAGGGTGTCCCTGTAATTAGACTACCGGTACTAGATACTACTACTAGCAGTGTATATCTTCGGCCTAAAGTATTCAAAAAACTTTTTTTGAACACCTCTCTCAACTGCCTGAATTAGCAACCTGATACTTCTATTCTGTATGGTGGTTCAGCTTGTTTTTAACTTTTGTGCCTTTAGGTAAAGCGGCAGCTTGATTTGTAAGGTTAATATGCTGCATGCAGGTTTGTTGAAAAGTGAGAGAAAATAATCAGCTGGAATCAGAAAATAATGTCAGCTGGAACATAATTAAAACAACTTAGATATCATACATGACACATATTACACACCCCTAGCGGTAATGGTATATAAGAGTACATATATTATTAAAAAATATTTCCTATCATTAGTATGAAAATTAATTCCAGAAAAAGTTTAGAGTCATATATGACAGTTCATAGTGAATATGAGTAGGTTTGAACCCCTGGTCCATGTTTTGTTTATTTTCTATAAATAAAAGACCTTGATTAAAACACCATTTCTGCAAACACTAATGCATAAGCATAAACGTGATAGATATGTACAATTTGGCATGTGCACATATTCTGGCACCTTTATAAGAATATAGAGTAAGGACGTAGAGCTTAAATGAAGGTTAATTCCACATTCCATTCTATTTTTTAAATTACACAAACAAAAAAAAATTGTATCTATCTACAGGCATATACAAAGGAAGCCCAAATCCAAAGACCACTAGTACCATGCTTTTATTTTTTAATACAATATTTTCGTTTCATGAACTTTACTTGTAATTACAATAGCAATTTGAAAGGAAATGTACATACATTTTACAGTTTGTCGGTATTTGGTAATGTTCCCTCTTTTACAGTATGGACACAGGTGGTATCCCCACCGCGATTTTGGATAAAATGTGATGAGCCATGTTACCGTGGTATGATTTCACAATCTACCACAGAGCATCTGGTGTTGCTACTGAATGCTTGGCTTTCTCTGTCCTCAAGTGCCCCCACAAATGCACAACTGGGTTTAGGACAGATGAAGGAAATTTCATGACAGCACTCTTTGATCTTTGGTCTTCATGTGGTTGTTGCAAATTTTTTGTTTTTGTTCTTTTTTTATCCTGCTGCAATATGAATTATTCTTTACAAACTTTTTTTTTGGCCCAAACTACATTTATGGTGCATAGTTTAGTCACAAGTACCATGAAAAGAAAGCACAACATTTATTCAAATCCACTGTGTAATATGACAACAGCATTCAATTTAGATAGCATTAGTTGCATTAATTGTGTGCATTACAAATAATATTATGATAATTTCTGGATTTAAAAATGCATTTACATAGCTAATGAGCTACATAGCTTTGAGGAAGTTGGAGTACTTCTGTAGAGGCGTGTATGGAGGTGGCCAAAATGTATAAAAGGATTATCATGCATCTCCCTCTTGTGGACAAAGTTTGAACTGTAGCCTCTCCTCACGCAAGCTCTTTCACAGCCCTCTCTCTTCCTTCACTTCTCTTTGCTCCATCTGCATTTGCAGCTCGTGTCTCAAACTGACCTCTTGCTCAAATATTTAGACGTTCGATTGCGAGTCCCGGTAAGGAAGTTCTCCGCAACCTTTGCCATAAACAAATCAATGGGCCGAGTTCAAAATGCCATCAGGAAAATAAGGACGTAAACAGGTTTCCCGTGCGTGCACACAGCAGCTTGAATGGGATGGAAACGTGTGCATAGCCATACAGTTTGCACATGCATACAGAGCAGGAGGGAACGCAGCCAGAGTTCGGACAGTGAACAGCGCAAGTCTTGGACGGCACTCGGGCAGCAGCAGGAGAACATTAGTTGGGAGCAATGAGGAAAAAGTAGCATGTGCTGTAGAAATGTGGGATGCTGGATGAGCTCAGGGAATGCGGACTGCATGCATCGCCACTAAAACACAGAGAGATGCCGTAGAGGCCAGGTTTAGATATCTCATAGGCATTGTGATAAAGGTGCAGGGAGATAACTGTGCGATATCATGTCACACAGAGTGCCAGAGGGAATGATAAATTTGTTGTGACCCCTCGTCAGGACTGGGGGGGCGGGGGGGTGGGGTGGGGGGGGGAGGACATCATGCCCTTGCTGTTCTCTTAAGGGATACACATCTCACTGCCCCTACAACCTTGGACCTTGTGTTCATGGCATTAATATCCCCACACCAGCCCCTGGCAATCGACTATTATGTATGGTCCATGGGCGATTCTACATACATTATATATTACACCTTGAACCAGCAAAAAATAAACAAAACCTTTTTTTTCTTTCCTGCGGCTCTTTAAAAAGGTGCCAGGAGAGAGCAAACTGGTCAAAAGGTGCATTTCTTCCTCGTAAATGCCTTTTTATTTGCTCTAATTAGTCCTTTTGTGACTCCCAGCGCTGCTGCAGATAACGGGTCAGGCTTGCACTGCCTCTGTCTCAGCCTGCGAGGTGCAAACGTACAGTCCATAATATTCCCGCCAGCATATTCAGCCCCAAACAGCAAACCAAACAAGGCTGGAAAATGTTGTAGGGAGCACAAGACAGCGGAAGAGCCCAAGACGTATTAGGATGTCTCTAAACGGAGAGCGTGTGTGGTGACACCGGGCCTGTCCACATATCGATTGCTCCAGAGGCTACAACACTAATAGTAGTGAAGAGCCATTGAACTTTAAAGCAAATAGTCCTTCCTGCCTAGAGAGGATCAATACATCACAGTTGAGCCATGCAGCATGACTAGTAACACCTCTGTCTGTCTGGGCTAATGGCCCGAGCGCTAGTTACTGAGGAGCGGAAAAGTGGGACCTGACTAAAGCGTCTAAAAAGCACTACAGATGATGGAGGAAAAGTGGATGGAGCAGGCATTGTAATACGTACTGCCGTGCAATGGTTTAAAATGGAAAAGCAATCGCTGTTATCTGAATGCTTTATCTATTTAATGACAGAAATAATTGTAAGATAAACCTCAAGGTGTTGTTGTGAAGCAACAGGGGTCCTGGACCCACAACAGCAGGGTTTCAGAAAGCTCCTAGGATGCGCATTGGTCCTCGCCTTTGTTTATAGTTTGTTATGGTTCCCATCACATATATGAGCTCCTGTTTCCTTCCACCTTTCATCCTGGGACAGTATGTTCTGTAGACAGACATACTGACCAATCACTTTATTAGATACACCTTTACTAGCTACAATCGTCGTTCCAATTACCACATAAAAGCACATTCGAGTTATACAGTGACAGATTGCAGTCGATCTGTTTCCCCTACATACCTTTACCCTGTTCTGTTTTGGTGTAAGATCATTATTTGCACTGCAGTGGCACTAAGTTGTAAGTGGTGTAAGTTAGTGTTTGTTGTGCTTGCGAAATTGGATCAGATACAGCAGTGTTGCAGGAGTTTTCAAACACTGTTCACTCACTGTGTTATGAGGCACATCTACCATATTTCTTCACCTTGTGGATGTAAAATCAGAGACAGTAGCTCATTGGTTGTTGCACAGTTTTGTGTTAGTCATTCTCTAATCGTTCCATAGTTGCTGGTGGATGAACATTTTGGGCTGGTGGCCTTTTTTCAGTCCAACAGTGACAATGAGGTGTGTAAAAAAAAGACTCTAGCAGCACTATTCCCATATCAGCACACATTAAAACACTACCACCACAATGGTGTAAATGCAGTGCTAAGAATTATTCACCACCCAAACTTTGCTGGTCTTGTGGGGGTTCTGACCATGAGAGAACAGAGTAAAGTGGATTAACAAAGTATGTAGAGAAGCAGATGGACTACAGTCTGTAATTTTAAAACTACAAAGTGATTCTATATGGTAAGTGAAACTAAGCAAGTTTGGCTCTATACTGGGATGCCCTCTGGGCAGCTTTGAGGTGGTGGTGGAAAGGGGGACACCTACTACTCATCATCCTAGATGGAGGGCAAGTTATGGCCGTGATGGAATGCACATGCAACAATACTCAAACCGGTTGTAGCATAATATGAACGACTCATGGTTGTGACAAGCCCAAAGTGTGCCAGGACAACTTTTCAGACACCATTGCTACATCTTTGACACAAAGCAAGTTTAAAATGAATTTAATGCTGTTGGCACCAAATTTAACCATCAAAGTCTCTTAGCATAAATAAATATTTATCAGACCAGGCTCCATTTAGCCAACTGCACAGTTTTGGTAAGCCCATTATGTTCTCAGCTTTCTGAACTTGGCTGGAAGAAGCATCCTTATATGTGCTTCTGATGTTGTAGCCTATTTGCATCAAGATTCTCTGTGGTGTGTATTCTTCTTATCATAACTGTGAGGGTAACTGAGTATGGCCATTCTCTGTTGACCAACAAGGCAATTCCGTCTGAAGACTGATGCTTGCCGAATGTTTTTTCCCCTTTATTCTACCATTCTGCTGTGTGTAAAAATCCCAAGAGATCAGCAGTTACAGAAATATTAATACCAGCCAGTCTAGAACCAAAACCATGCAACAATCAAAATCACTGAGACGGTATTTCCTCCTCATTCTGATGGTGAATGTAGACACTACCTGAGGCTGCTGGCATGCAGCTACATGATTTTACATTGCTGCAGGCTGCTGATTAATGAATAAATGTGTTGCTGTACAGGTGTTCCTAATAAAGTGCTCAGTGTGTGCATATTGGTACGAAATATCTCATTCTTATATCCTTTGTCTTAATATTCAATCCACCTATTCATCCGTTCTTCCATTATTCTGTCCATCCCTCGACCAATACAGCCATTAATTTTCAAATCTATCCTTCAGTCAAATTATACTTTATTTCCTACATCAAATTCATCCATCCTCCAATTCATAAATCCATACATTCACCCTTAATCCCTTCATCCATTCTAATATACTTAAATTCATCCTTCCATCATTCTGTCCAATTGAGATGAACTCGTAATTCCCTACTTCTTGGGCTGGCACAGTGGTGCATGTGGTTATCTTGGTTACCTCACAGTTCCTATACCCTCACTTCGATCCTGACCCGGAACTCCACCTGTGTACAGTTTCGAGACCTCCCCATGTCCATGTGGGTTTACTCCAGGTGCTCCAGTTTCCTCCCACTTTCAAATAACATGTGTTAAGTTAATTGGTTACCTAAATTGGCCTATGATTAGTGCTGATGTAACCTCATGTCTGTCTAGATTATAACCATTGATTTAAATGCAGCACTAATTAAAACAAATAAACGTAAACGACCCTACTTCAGACTTTGTTTTTAAAAAAAGAAAAGAGAAAAGGGAAAAAAGCTAAAGCAGTCCAAACAGGGCAGAAGACTTCATGCCTTCCAACACAACTGTTCACAAGGAAAATTTGAAAGTACACAAGGTCTGATTGAGAACAGAATCTGGGCAAGAGTGTTTAACTCTCAGTCGTCCCATTTCAGGGTATTACTGCTAAACAGCCAGCTGCAAAAGGTTCAAAGTCTGAAAAAGCCGTTCCAAGTAGAAACATCTGATCTTTGTCCCAAGGTGGGCTTCCACAATAAGCCAGATTTCAGAGGGTTAGTGGAAAGCAGGGCGATTGAGAGCAGAATGTATGCAGAGAAGTGGAAAGTAGAGCAAGGAAACTAAACGGCTAATGTCAGAGGAGACAGCATAAGGTTTGGAGGCCTATGAGCGAAAGAGAATATGCATAGAGTTTAGACTTTCTGCACCTGATCCCTACCGAATCCGAGCCCTGTAGTGCTGACCGACAAGGAGTTACTGCCATCCTCATGGTACAGATAATACAGTAAAGGTATTGGACAGCTCCAGCACTGCTACACATTTCACAGTCCATACACAAGCTCTCCTGAGAGCAACACGGGATGATCGAAACGTTTCACGCCTGATACTTTCTGCAGACCTTTGCGCATGCTTCTGAACTGAATCCCTAGACTCGAGCGGAACCCTGTGAGCTCGGTGCCTGTAATAGACAACACGGGCAGACAGAAAATGGCCCAAATGAGTAATTTCATCAGCAAGAGAACGAGGAGAATATTCAGAATTCAATTTGAGTGTCTGATAGGTTCGGCCTCCTCATTTCTTAATGTCACTTTAACATGGCGAGTGTTAATGAAGAGACAGTAGGTTAGGCCTAACTCGAAGCCATTATCCACTTATTAGAGGCATTGACCCTAATGCTCCCCACTCCATTAAACTGTATGAGGACGTGTCCCCTGCCACGAGCCAGAAAAGACAGGCATGTGTGGAGATGAGAACCATCAGCGTTCAGCATGACTGGGCTGAGTTCAAGTGTGAACGCGACACCGCCCCTGTCTATTCTGACAGCGCCCATGCAGGACACCCCAAATCCAGCGCCCAGCGAGCGCACACATACTGGCACGTTCACCGAACAGAACTACTGACATGGGTCACTGGTTTCTCTCATCCTCCCACTTATCTCGTGACAGAATGTATCTGTCAGGTTGCGGGCAAAGCAGGGTGGTCGTAATAGACAATTTCGAAGTGTGACGGGTGTTGTGTTGATATGAAGGGCTGGGAGAATTAGGGGGGGATGTGTGTGGTTGCAATAGCATGTAAGACACCACGTTCATAGTAAAACCCTTACAAAACGCAGATGCTTCAATGGCTTCCTTTTGCATTTTCTCGCTGAACCAAGAAAGAAAACTTATTTTCCGGGGGAGCACTTTTGTGGAATGAATAAAACAATGTAAAACTGTGCAAGCTGCTGGGAGGCATCAATCTGACACTGCATGCTATTCCTGGCCTGACACTGGCCTGAAACTATATTTTGTTTCTTAACCATCCTTTTGAGTTCTCTCAACCATCCGCTGAGATCTCGAAAGTGTTCCATCTTTGGCTTTCAGGGTCATATCTAGGAGAAACATTTATCATCCCTAACTGTTATATTACACTTTTTAAGCAAGCCTTTTCTCACCATTGTCACACTTCCTTAATTCAATTCATTTTCTAAAGTCAAATCTGATCAATTTCAGATGAAAAACATTACATCTTTCATCAGATTTTCACAGCCTTTTAATCCCCTGCCTTCCCATGGCTGGGCAGATCTGACGGTATGACCACAGATGTTACAAATTTGAAGAAATTGCGCAAAAAGTTTTGTGTATTTATCCGCACAGTCTGGACAAAGTCATGAAGCCCTATGCCAGTCGTCTGACAGAAACCATAGTTACGATAGAGGAAAATACTAAATTGGCCAAAATTGAGCAGAACATAACATGGGATTCGAGCACCAAAATGTGTTATGCTGTAAACATGTAGCATGTATACTGACAAGACAGATCTGGACTTGAATGGAGCTCGTAAATTGTCTTTTTGCATGCAGTTATCACATCTGTGATGTGCAAAAAGTTGTCTGTATAGGATCAGTATAAGCTGAAAACAGAATAAAAGAGCTTAGGTTTGCCCTAGTGGTGTATTTGATATTTGGTAAAGCGGAATTCTGCAAATGACAGTCAATGTCTAAAATAGTTTGAGAGCACTTGGTACTGTCAGTTCATTTCAATTTGCACTGAAGATGCAGATACAACGTATGAGACCACAGCTGTTCATACCACCCTACTGATAAGTCCAAAATGTGCATTCATTATTTGCAGGGAGTGAGAGGGTTATAGCTCTTGGACAGAACCTGTTTTATAGTCCAGCTGTTCAGGAGTAAATTGTCCTGCATCGTTTGGCAGACAACAGTGGGGTAAACAAACAGTGCCCAGGGTGCGTTAGGTCAGTGACGATGCTATTAGCCTTCTAACTAGCCAGACAGGTTCTGGGACCTATCTGAGATCTGCAAGTGTGCCAAAATTTCTGACATAGAGCAAAGCAAAGCATCCAGTTTCAGCTTTACTCTGTCCTTAGGGCCTAACTCAGAAATCATTGAGTCCTGGCACAGATGCAACACAACAACTATCCTTCACATTACAAGCCCCAAGAAGGATTCAAACCCAGGCACCAAGAACTGTCACTTCCAGCAGATGGAAGCTACAGAGCTACATCTTCAGACACGCCAAATTTATCTTACACAATCTTATTATCTTACACAATTGTCCCTTTTTTAATTACATTCTTATTTTATTGTATTACATATTGTATAATTTCATTTAAGTGCTGCTTCATAGTCTCACCCTATGCCTTTATAGCACACTACTAATGTGCGAGCAAAGATACTAATGAGGGAGTAGGGATCTATTTCAAACACAGCCATATCTTTAGCGTGGAAGAAGGCTAACTGAGCAAAATATTCAATAAGACATTTTAAAAAAGCATCACATCACTGAACAGGCAGAATTTAACAAAGCTGACCAAGGCAGACATCTTATGCCCCTTTATCCGCTGTTTAACACTCAGATTAACAGGTTATCATACCAAATCCTGAAAATGCTAAGTTATTGTGCAATTTCCTGTGCAATAAGGTGCATTTTAATTCAGTTTTAAATGTTTGCGTTGTACTTTCACAGTTATTAAAGCCACTGGAGAATTCTGTAAAGAACTGGAAAAGTCATTTCAGGTCATCCGTTGGCACTGAATAGTTCATGGGCCTCTAAAGGGTGAGTCAAAAGCCACAGGACAAACCTTTATTTCAAAAACAAATCAGAAAATTACATCTCTGAATACACCAGCAAGTAATGGCCTATCTTTCAGGCTATGTCTGCAACACAGCCACTATCTTGAAAGCCACCACATTGGATCAAGGGCAAGTTTTTCCAATAAAAATGTGGTCATGTAGAAAAGAAAGCCAGAATTACTTCAGAAATGTATTGCTGCATTTTTTGGTATCCTTGTGGAGTTGGATTTCACACTTCAGCAGGATAAAGACCAAAAAACACGCAGCAAAGTTTTGTAAACCAAAGAAGAGCAAGGTGTGCTGACTGTCATGGTCATTTTTATGGGGGTACTTAAAGAAGGAAAAAACATTCTGTAACATCATAAAATGTTCTCTGGGAAATTGTTAAATCATAATGGGATAACATTGGTCATTCGATTTTGCACAAACTTCATTTGTGAACTTCAAATGACAAATTACAGCAAGAGGAACATACAAAACAAAACCCCTCAAACTGTTATGATTTGTAATGAAAACCATTGTATTAACTTCACAAAAATTGCAAAAAAGACATTAATAGAATTTGCACTGGGGTCTTTTTTTAAGGGATTTTGGTCCCCAACTGTCTATGCTTAGTGAGCGTAAATGCAAAAACCTCCACTTCTTTCCAGTCGATGTACTGTATTATAACAAATATTACCACGTCAGCACCTTTCATGTAAAAATGAAAAGAAAAGTTATCAACACTTCAGCAATTTTTTGTTTGAAACTTTTGTTTTTCGTCACAGGTTAATAAGGATGGAATTGATGATTCTGATGTCTGGGGAACACAGGTGCCATATCATAGCCACAAACGTCAACAACCGAAACCCAGAAAAATCACCAATTACATAGAGCACTGTTGTATCCCTTATAGGCAAATTAAAAAAAAAACCGAAGTTTGGACAACAAGCCCCGTATTCGTCGTCTGAAGACAAAAAACAAACCTCAACAATCTTTTTGGCAGCTTTGAGATGCGACGTGTGTCCTGTGACTTTTGACTCACCCTGTAGATTTGTATAGACACAGTGTCCCGTGCCTGTCCCCAAATTCTGCACACATCATATCAAATTCCCATACTCTTCTCCTTAGCTCTGCTGACCCCATTACTCCAGCCTGCATGAGAAGAACCCCCTGAACAGAATCCACATGATTGCACTGGTGTTCGGTGCCTTTGCTGTCTCATAACATTATCTTTGGAAACATGGAAACAATTGTCCTTACTCCTTACTTTGTTAGTGAGAGTACAAAATGACTACCACATTGGCCTGTGTGGAAGAGGTTAGAGCCTGGATGGAGGAAATTCTGGGATTTCCCCGAAGGTGAACCTGTACATTTGTCAGGATGAAGCATTTTTTTTAGCAATCAGTGAGTCTACAGGTGCAGCACAAAAAAATTTAATTAGGAGGTCCATCTATTAAATATAGGCAGTTTGTGTTACCTTTTAACTTTTTGACACCAAAACATCTCTATTTTGTGTTTAAAACTACGACCAGCCCAGTGAATATCCATTCAGTCATTTTCAGTAATCTGTAGTACTGGTGAGGAAGTCACTGGGAACACTGAGATCATGATACTCTATTACAGGTATTTTGTAAATTTGGTGCTTCTGTAAGGTTTTTGTTTAAATTTATCCTACTTTAATCAAAATACTAGCTTGTGATGTTTTTTTAAACAGTTGAAATTGTGGTTTTAATATTAGATAACAGTATGTTACTATATTAAATCAGAGCTCCCATTCTATTCTATAGACCTTTCAGTTGATTTTATAACTTCAATAGGGTAATAGTTAAGAACATAACTAACACCTTAAACACAGAGCAAAAACTGAAAACACGAGCCAATTAAACTGCCATGCTAAAATAAACTGTTAAACACATTCACAGAAAAAAAAATAATCTATACCTGTTACAATGTGGACGTACCATCACTGACCAAACATCATTTATATGGGCCAGTCTAATGAACAGGTTCAGAGTCCGGTGAAGACTTGGAATGTGTACAGTAATGTATGTATGTTTTGTTTTGTTTTTTTATGTATTTTTGTATCATACATGTTAAATAACTACAGTCCATTCCGGTTAATAGGACCACCGGTTAATGGGACCAGCCGCTTATTCGTACCAAATCCGAAAGTACCGAAACAAATCCTATTACATAACTTTCACTTAATCGGACCAAAGAACGTGTACAGTATGTAATATCCGTGAATAAACTCTTAGTCTCTGGCATCACTACCCAAAAAACTCCTGAGTTTCTCCCCCCGCCATACTGCCACCTACAGGTCTTTGCCTAACATTTCCATTTTACAAAAACAAGCCACAAGTGGCCACTTAGCCACAGCTAAAGCGCATCAAATCACACTGGATAAGTTCTTCAAACGTTGACTGGAATTTAATAAGAACTTGTATTTTACAGAATTATGCTTCGTATGCTGAGTACCTATACATTGTGTTGTAGATCGTTTCAAACAACAAATTTATTGTTTGCAAATTTATTTTTCAATGGATAAAGTTCGTAAGCAACAGTAGTTCTGGTTTGTACGTTCGCTATACGTGTAAATCGTACAATAAAGGTTTAATAAACATTTCATATGTTACATAGCATGTCCCATCTTGTAACATAGGGCATGTTCGTTTAATCGGACCAGCTGGTTATTGGAACCAAAACGATCGCGTCCCGATGTGGTCCCATTAACCGGAATCGACTGTAGTAAAAGTTCAGTCAGTTTTGAGCACAGCTCTATAAAGCCAACTAGGTTATCACTAAACCCAGCTTTCAACAGCTGTACACATATAAATATATATATATATATATATATATATATATACACATACATATCAATTGTTTGTGACATATTTTCATACGTTTATATCAAAAATAAAGAGATCTAAAAACTCACTGTGTGTTCAGAAAGGTCATGGGTACACTCATCAGTTCTCCTTAAAAATCCAGGGGGTGTGGCTAAAATAAGTCTCAGCCAGACCAGTACATTGTTACAGTGTTTCTGTAGTGACATAAAAACGCAGAACAACATTTAAAAATACAAATTAAGCACATAATCAATCTAAACCTTTTAACTTCATCTTCACCCTTTGAGGACCAAATGAGACTGAAACAACCGACAGTCTTAAAAGTGTTCAAGTAAAACGATGCAGGAAAAAAATGCCTTATTGTTTCATTCCTAACTCTAGGTTGATTCAGTCGCTTTTGGCACCCTTTGAAAAGTATGGGACAAATACAGTGGGTACGGAAGGTATTCAGACCCCTTTAAATGTATTGTTTTATTGAATTGAATTGAATACTGTTTCATTGCAGCCATTTGCTAAAATCAAAAAAGCTCATTTCATTTCTCTTGAATGTACTCTTCGTATTCCATCTATTTTTATTTTAAAAAAGAAAAACTGAAATATCACATGATCATAAGTATTAAGGCCCTTTGCTCAGTATTTAGTAGAACCTTTTGTGCTAGTGCAGCCATGAGTCTTCTTGGGAATGATGCAACAAGTTTTTTACACCTTGATTTGGGGATTCCCTGCCATTCTTCCTTGCAGATCCTCTACAGATCCATCAGGTTGGATGGTGAACGTTGGTAAACACCATTTTCAGGTCTCTCCAGAGATGCTCAATTGGGTTTAGGTCATGGCTCTGGCTGGGCCAGTCAAGAATGGTCACAGAGTTGTTCCGAAGCCACTCCTTTGTTATTTTAGCTGTGTGCTTAGGGTC
>JAVSBV010000079.1:3891474-3906830 GCA_033117975.1 Parotocinclus spilosoma | reverse complement strand
AGCAAGCCTGTGGCGACAGTGGAAAGGAAAAACTCCCTTATGGAGGAGGAAGAAACCTTGAGAGAGAGACCGACAGACAGACAGAGAGACAGACAGAGAGACAGAGAGAGAGAGAGAGAGAGAGAGAGAGAGAGAGAGAGAGAGCACGCACTGGAGTACCCACATAGGCAGCATTCAGGCTGGTCTCTGGAGTTGTGCGGCAACAGTACTGACCACCACACCACCAATATATAGTACTCACTTGCTCATATTTCCTACCCACTTAACCAGCAGTACAGGGCACGAGGCAAGAAGCAACCCTAGACATGGCACCAGTCCATCACAGAGCTTACACATGAACTCACACTGGGACACTTTAGAGACAGGTCAGACAAGTCAAGTCGTTGGGAATGTAGGAGGAATCTCATGTAGACTCTAACCCGGGTCTCTGGAGATGTGGGGTGACAGCAGTAACCCCTCTGTCACCTATATACCGTACCAGCTTTAAAAAACTTGTGGGACTTTGGTAGCCTAGTGGTTAAGGTCAAATCCCACCTCTGCCACAGTTGGGTCCCTGAGCAAGGCCCTTAACCCACAATTGCTTGGATTGTGAAGACTGTATTAATTGTAAGTCGCTCTGGATAAGTGCATCTGCTTAATGATGTAAATGTAAATAAAAAACGCTATTACTTTTACTGCATGAGCATGAACTGTCTCAAGCAGTCTCAAGTACGAAGTCTTAAGTTTGAAAACAGAGCCTGTCAACAAGAAAACACTTTCACAAAATGCTATAAACAAGGGAATATAAAAAAAAAGTCAACACAGGGATAACATTTCTTTCTCAGTCTCCAGTCCTCCCCATCCTTATTTAAAAACCACAGTCACGCCAGAGAAATGTGCTCATGCACTATTTATCCGCAATGTGAAATCAGTATAGAGTTACAAATGGCGAGCAAAACCATCCCAGTAAGCCTGTTATTGGTGTGCTTCAGTAATTTACACTTGCCATTATAAGATGGATTGAGGTAATATTTATTTAGCAACAGCGGTGGCAAGCACAGGATGGTACGGCAGCTGTCACGGTTGCCAGATGCTGGAAATGCACCCTCCGTCCATCAAAATCTGCCTCCCTTGATGATTCCCTCCTTGTTGCAACCTGACAACCTTAAAACAACTGTATAATTAGAGCCACAGCTGCCATGGCGCATCACTCTCTGGATTGATCAGGAAGCTCAGGACCAACACAGACGACAGCCTGCAGAGAAGAACTGCCTCGGCCGGCTGGGAGAGAGGGCGTTTAACTCTGAAAATACTCATATTAAAGGAGGATACAAAATGGATTTTGTCTGTAGCAGAACACGTATGCAAACAATGTATACAGTTAATACGTAGTCATGTGGTCAGGAGGTCTTAAAGAAAAGGATACACCGATAACAAAAAATATCACAATCTAAAGCAGAGTCTTGATGCAGCAAAAACGTATTACTATACAGCACTGTGCAATAGTCTTAGGCCACCATTAGCGCTGATGTTTTCGGAATGGTTTTTAATGGCCATATTTAGCACTGTCGAAAAATAGACGTTCTCCTTACATAAAAGGGATTTCTTGGCTGCTACCCCTCTAAAAAGACCACGTCTGATCAAACTTCAAGGGTAAACTTGGCAGGTGTTGCTCTTTTGTAAGGGGAGGTTACACTAAATACTTGTCTGTATTTAGACCTGCTATTTCTAATTCTATCTGGTGATTATACCATTTTAAAACAACGGTATTTCTAATTCAGAGGTGGCCTAACTTCTGCGCAGCAGCATATGTGCATATCATATAATGAGAACGAAAGGAAAAAGGGAGAGCTGCATCTGCTGGTGAGGATCATGGCGGAAACCACGTGATAAGGTCAGCCCATAGTTCTCTGTCCACCGCCAAAGATTCCAGGATCTCCTGGGAAATGTCTTAACATTTGAAACTGGATATGATAGCCTCATAATATTTTGGCCCTTGTCAAAGTGGCTCAGGTTTTTAAGTCTGCTGATTCCTCCTGCATTAAACGTGTCTGGTGTGAAAACCAAAAGCTCACTTAGATTGTAATTTCTCTCTATATTTAAATCGCAAACCATGATTATAATTATTGTTACAAGACTTAGTGATAGATGTCACAACACTAAGTAAATTCATCTCATAAACTACAGGAAAGTCTTTAAAAGTGATATACATACATTACTAGCCATGTCTCGGTTCACCCATAAAACATAAGCTTGTAAGCTATTATTAAAAGTAAGGATGAATATAATAATAGACATTTTGCGCCCCGTACAAGTCACACCGCACAGTTTTGCTGTACTCGTGGATTTAATGGTGAAAAAAAACCCCCACGATTATTGGCAGCAAGTCTGAGCTTGTTCGCCGTGATTAACATGGTGCAGTTCAGACTACGAGCTGCAGAATTAGCATACGCGCAGCTTTACTAGAGACGGATGATTAGTTTAGGCAAAGCACTCCAAAAAATGACTGTAGTTTTTGCATTTGGGAATGTGCACACTTGCACGGCAGACCCGAATTCATCATCGGAAAGGCTTTAGCTGCTCGTTTAAACCCTACATTGTCATGTAATACTTGAATGAGAGCAGTTTTTGGTAGACATGCAAATGAATCTGAGAAACAATCAGCTTTAGTAAGCATCTTTGTATTTATCTGTATACACTGTGAATGGAAGGTTTGGTATATTACAAGCTCCCCCTAGTGGATCAACATCAACAGCCAAGAGTTCCATTTTTAGCTTTCAAATCAAAACAGATTCTTTGAAAGGTTGGGAGTTATTAAAACTTTAATATTGTAAAGATGCATATAACCACTTCACATGACCTTATCAGTATATACCAGAGAGGAAAAGAATTTGTAATGCGTGAAATATTACACAGTGATACCATAGCCAACAAAATGTAGTTATATAACAAACTAAAAGCAAGTAAAATGTTAAAGTAAAACATTTATACCATACAACAAAAAAAATCTGATTCTGGACTTTGTTTATCAGGATTTACGCAAGAGCCAGAATATTTCTATAAGCTTTTTATATACTTTTCGCAATAATTATAGAAATATAGTACTATACTGTTAGGGTCTTCTCTAGGTGAAAATCATAACACTAAGGAGTATAATGGACCAGATGCTTTTGTTTAACCAAAGCAAAAAATGCACTGATAGTATTATGAAGAACACAAAAGATCAGACAGATGAAACATTACAAGCATTATATAGTGACAGCTGAGAGAGAATGTGAAACTATACAGGTAATGGGGCTGTCGAACTTGCTATAGGACAGACGTACATTTAAAAATGCCATAAAATTAATAGCTAGTTAGAAAGAAGGAGCAGAAACTCAGACACGTAACTTAGACAAAAAGTCTCTAAACACATCAACCAGAATTAGAAGAGTATCTAGCCCAAAAATGATGTAATGAGAACTTTAACTTCTTCCTCTGCCCAAGTGTAAGAGGAGCGTACACTAAATATTTACAAAAAGAAAACAGTGAAGCCTGTAGAAGCTGTTTTCTTTCTAATTGTTCTTTAAATACTGCATACAAGTTTTTTTTTTAATTTTGTATAGGTTATATTTTAATAAACAAACAATAATTATACACAATAATTATGGAAGGTCATAATATTATTCCCAAAACAATGGTGGATCTAATCTAATGGTGGTCGTCTGTAATTTATACATGTACACACACACACAGACACACACAGACACACACAGACACACACAGACACACACAGACACACAGACACACACAGACACACACAGACACACACAGACACACACCGCTTCTGGACATGAATAACATGATACTTGTATTTTTGCACAGTAAAGTGTTAAGTGGCATTTGGGAATGTAACACTGTATTGATTGAAATTGATTTTCCAAAGTTGCCCCTTCAGTGCTGTATGAGAGATCAGAGATGACGGCTGTTCAGCTTAAGCTTGATCTCTTGGCCTTTATGCACTGAAATTCCTTGTGATTCCTTAAAAAGTGTAATAATATTATGTTCTGTAAAGGGAAAATCATGAAAATCCCTTCCAATTTTACTTCGATAAACAGAGTTTCAATCATTTTCTCATGCATCTCTTGACAAACTGAAGATCCTCTACCCATCTTTGCTCCTCAAGGACTCTGCCTTTCCTGCTTTTGTACCAATTCATGACTACAATCACCTGTTTGATTTTTTTTATTCATTACTAGCTCTAAATTTCCTTGTCACAAATTTAAACACACAGTATAAATAAACTGCATTCCGTATCCATTTAACGTGTAATGCGTACAGATCTGTGTACTGTACAACTAATGTCCTTCTCATAAGTAACGATCTACAATGCAACACTATAATCAACCATATCTCAAATGAACAAGTTGATTGGGACAAAAATACTATACAATAAAACCATGCTAATATGGTTACATATCACTCTTCTACTCCTCTTGCACTTTTACAGCATATTTATTTACTTACACATGCAAGCGTGTGGTTTGTTTTAATGCAAATGCATGACAAAAATGCCATGTTGCTTATGATTATGACCTCGAGGATCGGGCACACATACAGACAAGATGTTAAACAAAAACACAAAAAAGAGATGGGCAAAAGTAAAAGGGAAGAAGGAAAAAGGAAAAGAAAAAAAAAAAAAAAAAAAAACACCCAGCAGTGCAGCACACGTCTTAAATTAAAATAGAGGGGGTGGGGGATTCTTCAAGGTTAATTACATGTAGGTCTTCCCTGTATGAATTAAAATCACTAGCTACACGCAGCAGCAACACAATCGGAGCCTGCAAGCCCACACGTACCTCTGGATAATTCTTAGAGTACACCGTATCCTTAACTCTTGACTTTTCACTAACTAAACCACAGGGATTACAGGATTGTTTTATCTCCTTTCAAAGGACGGAAGAGCTCAGGTCAAGTGATGAGCGCTCATGGGCATGTTAAGTGTGCGAGTAATTGTTCTCAAATTAATTATTGATACCGTGAACCGGCTTTAATGAGATGGCACGGACTGTAAAATATACGTCTGCAAATACACACGTTCCAATTCGGAATCGTTTAGAAAGCGTAGGCCGTTAACAACTTTAATTAATAATATGGCACATGTGTGGTGCAAGATGGCATGTTCTAGGTCACGACTGAAAGTGGAGAGGAAGCGTGCTAAGAGTTCAGCGCTCTGGCACGTCAGTGCTAAAGCAGTTCATGGGCAGTTTCACAGAGACGAGACGAGAGCACCCAACTCCACACACCCCCATCCCTCCCATCTCACCCCCCTTTCCTCGATACCTCCCTCTGGCTGGGTAGCGCCACAGAACAGTGGAGATGCCCAGAGAGACAGAGAACGAGAGAGTGAGGGGGCGAAAGGCAAGACGAAACTTTTGTTGGAAAGAAAAGACAAGGAAAAGAGAGGGGGGGGGGGCGTGTGGTAACTCAGGCATCAGCAGATAGGAGGAGATGGAGGAAGGCACTCTTCAACTTTCACTCCCGTTCCCAGCTGTGTTCCAGGCCAGAGTTAGCCTTTGAAGAGCTGGTGGCAAAATACACACAAGCGCGCGCACACTCACTCATAGCCACACACACACACACACACACACACACGCAAATCGTACGCAGATCTTTCCCTGCAGATAACTAAGCAGACTTTCCCTCGCTGGCCTCCCCCTGACTCCTAGCCTTTTTCTTCCTTCTTTGGTTTGTTTGGTTTTAAATAATAAATGATTCTATGCCTTATCCTGCCTATTTACATGTCATTAAATATGGAAAAAAACCCCGCAAAAACACGCAGTGCTCTTACACAGTTTGGGTGCTGCACGTTACATCGCCCACACACACTGTCTGGTGCACGGCTAGGTCACAAAACAGTCTTCGCTAGAGCCAAGTAAACACTTAGCCATATCAAGCTGCGACTCAAAGAAAGAACAACAGCCCTGCGAAGGCTTTTTCTTTTTAGCATTCCGAATGGAGCTTATTATTTGTATCTATCCCCGTGGTATATTCTCACATTACTGAAGCTCATATAGGAAAATGGTGCCTAAAGGCTCCTGCTCTCGTCTTAAAACTTAAAATGTGTGCGCGTGGGGTTTTTTTATATAAAAAAAAAAATAATAATAATAATAATTCAATTTACTTGTCTGTATTTGTAGTTACCCTAACAAAAAAAAAACCTTTCAAACAAATCTGCACACTCACAAATTACAGCTAACGCGCCTCAGAAACGATCGGGCCTTCTGTTAGTTCTATCAGCTAGAGACGGTCCGTCACTCCAGCACTGACGGATGCGTGGAGAAAAAGGGAGGGCGAGACGGAACGAGGTGTCGATTGCTAGCCGTCAACTCGTCGGATGTCCTTCGTGCTCTCTCACGTGTGAAAACTCGGCGGAACTTTCACCGGGGACGTTTTTTGACGGCCAGTGGGGAGAGCTGGTGACAGATCGGGGCGACGGCGGGCCGCCTCTCGGCCATTTGGCATGCGCCGGGCATCTGGCGCACTGGAGACGGCCTGTCAAACGGCTACGACTCCATAGAACGACGCGGGGGGAGCCTACGGAGCGCCAGATGGGCCATTAAGGTAGTATTAATGTAGATGCGGCGGCTTTTCCCGCGCTGACTGGGACGCCCTCTTTAGAACTGCGAGCAGCTGCTGCCATTTACTCCGACAGCTCCCTGCTAACTCCGGGCCAACTGGCGACGTCTGAGTCTTTGTACCTGTGACGGCAGCTCGGAGAACACTTTGAACTAACCCCGTACTGCCACGTTACCTGAATGACCTCACGCGATGGAACACACACACAGAATACCAACCTACACGGAGCTCAATCCATGTGCTACATACAACCGAGCATTTTTTGTATTAGCAAATATTTTTTTCTAATCATTACCACCAAAACGGCACATTAATGCAACGCTTTCATACTCATTTACTCCCTAAGCACTAATATCATGCTTTAATTGAGAGAAAATTGGCTGTTGGTGAAGAAATAAAGAATAATCAGTTGGGGGAAAAAAAACAAGCATAGATAAGCTCTCCAATCAGTCACATTCTACTTGGCTCAATAGACTGAAATGGTATATTTTCAGACCATTAACAAAATCACATAGACAAAATCCTATTAAGGTAATTATTTCTTTCCTCACTACAATTTACAGAATTAGAGACACACCGCCATGCACTTCCATGCCTTGTTAACTCAGGAACGCGTTCCAAAGCGATGTACGTCGCTAAGAAATGAGCAACAGTACAACCCAAACATATTTCCAATAATAATGAAAGAAGCATGAACTGCCTAACAGTTGACAGCTAGAATAGGGCAGGCAACAAAAAAGGAATTTAACCTCAGAGTATTGTGCAAAAGTCTTAGGCCACCAACAGATTCGTTTTAGTAACGACATAATGGCCGTATATTATTATTATTTCTCTGCCTCTTTATTAGAAAACAGTCAGAAAATACAGGAAAAGTGTATGCACCGTAAAGAAAAAACAGTAGCAAGTAGCATTTGGACAAGTCATCAGCATGCCAGATTAACCAGTTTGATCAGGAGTGATCTTTTTTCCAAAAGAACAAACCACTTTTGTAAAAGGGGGAACAGGTGAAAACGCTCAGACAGGCTAAAGCTCACAAAGGCTGGAATGAAGATCAGTGGAAAATAGTATTATGGAGTGACACATCCAAGCTGGAAGTTTTTGGGGCTAATCATTGGTAATATACACTGCTCACAAAAAAAGGGGATATTTAATTATGGGATATTTTATTGTGAAGCATCTCCTCATTTTTAAATAGTATTATACCAGTGAGGTCATTATACCATTGCTAATACAAGTCTACTGACGGCCAAGACGCACAGTATTGACAGTACAGTTTACAGGTAATGGTATTTAGGCTACATTTACATTGGACACAAAATGTAACTAAATTTCCACAGTTGACACCAATTTTTCATTATTATTCAAAAATATTGCACAGAAGCCAGCAATCCTTTTCTAAACTAGGAATAGTTCCCAAATCTGATACATATCCACATTGAGACTTTTACTTCAGGGCCTCGCTGCACTATCTTTAAATATCATTAATTATTGAAGATCAAACTATTAAAAAAAAACTGATCAAGGATATATAGATATATAATTACTTTTTGGATGCATTACCATACAGGTAGACCCTGATTTATGATCCATTAGAAGTTGAAAGTTAAAAAGTTTTCATTTACTGAATTTCATAACATAGTCTAGCTTAAATATGTTTAAGACACACGTTAATGCAGAGATCGACAACAGAGTTAACACAAAGCTTGTGTTATTAAAAGTGCTGTCATGTATTGAATAATGCAAGTGAAAACAAAATGCTTAATTTGTTGCAGCTTGGCTCATTTAGTTGGCTCGTATCCAAATATGCAGTATCTGCAGGAGAGTATCGTATTGTGTATCACTTGCCCGATGGGAAAAAAAAACAAATCTACTTTTCTGAACATGTATGTGTGTGCATTACTAAATTGTAGTAGAAAAATCTGAAAATAGGGACTACACGGATTAGTGAGTGTAATTATTATTTGAAACAGATACCTACCTCACTACCATTATGGCCCAGGTTCGATTCCTGGGGTACAACTGTCCATGCCTGAAAAAAGAGAAGTCAGATTTTCCCATGGTGCTGCAACAGGGACCCCTGATGGCCTGCAACGGCCTGCGCCTGCTCCCTACAACCCTGCCGAGATTAAAGGGTTATAACAGAGAAGGGAACAGTTTCTCTACATATAAAATGCAGCCCGACTTAACGTTGAACAATGAAGTTTAAAATCCATAGGCATTTTTTTTTAAGTTAAGATGAACTAGAATGAGTTCTCAACCCTTTTCAAAAGGAAAGTACAATAACATTATATTAATAGAATTATATTATTACAGTTATATCAAATCAAAACTTTCAGCTTTGCCTTTTTGTTAAGGTTGAGATCCCTGGACATTTGCATACAATACCAAATGTTTTTCCTTTCACCTTACATGTTGACTAAATACAGCAGAAAGCAATAGCACTCTAGCACTCTTATATTATTAAATACATTTAAATAATTTTAATACATTTTAAAAAAATTTAAATACATTAAAAATATCTAAATTAAATTATGTTTGCATTTACATTTTTTACATTTACACAATATGCTGTTGAAAGGGTCAACAAGTTCATTCGATTTATTTATATCTAATAAAGTGCATACTAAATCATTCACAGTTACACAGCTTTGAGGCATAGACTAATTAGACACAAACAAATGTTATATTATAATATAAAAGTTAACAGCAGTGTTACTTGCAATAAGTTAGCATCTATTTCTTTTGTGCATGTGATTCAGTTCAAGTGTGACCTGTTCAACCAAGACAAATATGGGCAGTCATTTAAAAAAGAAAATTTTAAAAATCAGATTTTAGCAAGGGGTTAAAACGAAGCACTTAATCTCATAGTTTAAACACAGCCCAAATGATAGTCATTTAGGTATTTAGCCAGGCATGCAAATCTGCCACAAACCAGTTGACCGTGCACTTAAACGGCTCTAAAAGGAACAAAGTGTCGACGGCCTCTGTTTTCGATGGGTCTCACCTGTGACAGTCATTTGACATCTTAAAAAATATGACTAAGACACTTTGTTAGAAGCGTATTCTACATGGAATGCAGATGCTAATCAAGCATGACTTGAAACTGAAGGCTAACCACGGAGGAATTCAGCATTTCAGCTGGGACACGTAGACAGACGGTCTTTGTCTTTCAGCACGACGCTAGTCAGTTGTGTCCACCCATCATTCTCTTATGATGATTATTGAAAGCCCATGAAAGAAAGTGACATTATCTCCCACTGCATCTCATTTAAC
This sequence comes from Parotocinclus spilosoma, assembly GCA_033117975.1. Taxonomy (NCBI): domain Eukaryota; kingdom Metazoa; phylum Chordata; class Actinopteri; order Siluriformes; family Loricariidae; genus Parotocinclus; species Parotocinclus spilosoma. The sequence goes on along the minus strand of JAVSBV010000079.1, from coordinate 3,896,960 downwards.
TGAGGTCCTCTTGACAATTAAAAAAAAACTGTAGTGGCTCTGGAGAGCACTCTCATAAAAATGCAAAATTATCTTGAAAATTAGACATCAGCAGTAATGAGGGACATAGTTCTTGTCTAACTAATGAATAAAGTATTTGAAAAGCATATGCACATAAATGCTTGCTAGACTGATTATTTCTAAGTAGAGCATGAAGCTTTGTGTAAAAGTTTGTCAAATTAAAAGCTTAATTTTCTATAATGAACAGAAGGAAATACAACCTCTGAGATCAAACTTCAATACGACAGTTTGGCAAATTGTAAAAAACAAATACAAATTTTATAAATGCATAATAATGATAATAAAGAATGTGTACACACACACACACACACACACACACACTTGTTCCATCCACATCGTAATATGATATAAGCATAAGGAATTGAACCTTTAATTCTTGGAAAGTTTTACAGAAGCCACAGACGATGCGCAAAGCCTAGGTAATGGCATCGAAAAAGTTTGGAAACTCTGACACAAATGAAATATATGTATTTTATTGTACAACAGCAACACATTTTATACTTTAACAACAAATATCCACTATATAAAAAGTCACTTTACAGTCCAAGCAAGGGCCTTGCTCAAGGACCCAACAGTGGCATCTGACACTGGACTTTCTGACGTTTTGGTGATGGTCCAGGATCTTAACTGGTAGGTCACCGCCCCCACCATAATATAACCATTACAGGATGTACTTAAGTGTTTAACAACATGCATGAACAGCCACACAATTATTGTTAATATTACATTTGCAGTAAAAGAAGAAGTTCCAACGCACTGTTTTGGGGAGGCCCAGCATGTGTACACCAATCTTTCACTCAACATCTCGCCGTGATCTTTGCATCTCGTTGTATTTAAACTCTATTAAAATCACAAGTCCCAAGAACAGTGTTCCCTAGTGGTTTGGAATGTGATAAACATAAAGGAAAATGCAGAATTGAAAGATATGTTATTCTTACATTATTTTTTATGTAACATAGACCCACATGTAGTTTATGATCAAATGCATGAATTCTACTCATACTAAAATGCCCAACTTTTACAATGAATAATGTAAAAACAGACTTCTTTGTCCAGTGGCAAAAGGACCAACATGCTTTGCATGAATATTCCAGTTTGCGGGGGCGCACCTCTAATCAATAAAGGAAAATCTATATTACTACTTTGTGGAAAGTGCCTCACTTAATCCCCAAGGACACTATAGGAATATCCAGAATAGGAAAACTGAGATAAAATGTGATAAAACTAAGAATAAACAGTACCTGCCACTTGCTCTCTAACAAGCAATATTATAAAATCTGTCACTGACATACAAACAAAAGCCAAATACCAGCATCAAAAGAAAAGAAAAAACCTTAGCGGGCTAGAAATAGAAAATTTAGGGTTCAAATCCCATCTCTTCCAATCTGCCACTGTTGAGTTCTGGAGCAAGGCCCTTAACTCACATTTGATGGCTAAATGACTAGATGTAAATAAAAAGTTCAGAGACCTTCTAAACACTTGTGTATACCAAAGTGTTTCCCTCTTCACAATGTACAGGTAAGCGACATTCAACAACTATTTAATCCATGTCCTTTCACTTTAACATTCAAGAACTTTAGAATTACAAAAGGGGAAAACTTGTATATCTAATACATAAATGTCAGAATGACAGAAAACTAGTAGGAACTCAACCTTGTGACGTGCTGACAGCAAAGAGAATCGCAGGCTTGAAGGCATAAAACAAACACTCCTTTAGTTTTCTGGGTTTTTTTTTTATTTAATCAAAAAATAAGAATATATTGTGCAATTTTGTACAACATTATATAAAATACACACTGTGCAAACTGGTCAACTGTTTTACAGAACGCCACGCAGGCGCTTTTCAGTTCCCTGCAAACTTCTTTCTATTTATAAAATGAAATAAATGTTATTTGACCAGGTGTGATCAAGCTTTTGCAAGCGACTGTGATCTCAATGCATTTCAAAGCACAAGGTTTGACACTGAATGCATTTGCCAAGAAGAGGAGACAAAGAGGAAGATCTTGCGAAACGTAATATGAGCAGGCTCGCGTAGCTTCCTACAAAAGCACCAGTCAGCAATAAAAGAGAATCCTAGTCATTCTTAACAAGGTGAGAATGATCGCTTTCCCGTGCAAATGCATTCAAAGTTGCTGTAATGCCACACTATCATTGCGTTCGAGCGTGCACGGCGCAGTATGACAAGCAAGGCAAAGAGTCGAGGGAGAAAGCTCTTCTGCAGCACTAAGCAATATGTGTGAGAGTGTGGGAGTTGCAAATAGGGTTTTTTCCCCCTTTTTTATCTCAGCTGGAAGAATGGAAGCATTAGGCATCCAGTGGAAGCAGTCTGTTATTTGCTAACAAGACGATTAACATGAAAGGGAAACTGTAAATGTCATTTTCCGTCGTGGCGCGACAGTAGAAGATGCAGTAATCATATTATTTCTGTTCATATCGAGATCAGTCAGTAAAGCGTGCAATGCTTCTTTTTTTCATGCACTTGAAATAGCATTGCAAGACAACTCCAAAACCCCTCTCAACTACGCCATGTTTTATTTTGTTTAAAATTTACACAGGCAAACCAGAAAAACCTTTAAAACAAACAATGTGATACTGTGCAAAAATCTGAGGTCACCTTTAGATTTGTTGCTTTAGCAAAGGTATAGTTATAATACATAATGCTTGCTGCATCTTTATTAAAATGCAAAAAGAAATACAGAACACTTGTGGCAAGTATTTAGCGTGATCACCCATTATACCCCTTGCAGCCAACTTGGGATGCCAAGTTGAAACTTCTACAGCCTAGAGAAGCTTGATCGGCAATAGCCTTTTTTGGAAGGGTAAGAGCCAAGACACCTGGATTTTTTTTTCCCTTTTTACTATGGGGATACGTTCAATCAAATCCATAGTAAGTTCACTAAACCAAACCAATTAACCTACATCTGGGTAAAAGCATTAACACCAAGCCTATAACACTGACTTATCTTATGTAACTCACTGAATACTTTATTAAAAGGGTAAAGCAAAAATGGCTATTGTAACAACCACGCCATTTCATCACTCCCTTTCTCATCTCTCCTGCTGTGTCACTCGTTTCTTTTCACACTCCTAGTTTCCTCATATAGCCAGAGAGTTTGGGATAATATCGTCCTGAATGTGGCTTATATGAATATGGATTATCAACAATGAATTCATACAAAATAAAACAGCCCGTTCTCGACATGCCTAGATTTTGAAATTGAAATGTTATATTTATTACAACAATTATGTTTTCACATGTAATAATGAAATAGGTCGAATGGATGCAGTTATATTCATGGGACTTCATTCGGAAAACCGAATTATCAACATCCTTTTCTTGAAAAAAAAAAATTTAGATTGATTTGGCTGGACTAAGATACTAATAATAATAAAAATAATAATAATAAAAATAATAATAGTAGTAATAATAATAATAATAATAATAGTAATAATACTTTTAGGCTATATATTATTTAATGTTATATTTATAATATATTAATTATGTAAAAAAACAGGTAATGTTCAAATACATGGTAGAACAATATTATTTATGACATAGAATACCATTTATTAATATATGCCACATGTAGTGAATGGTTGTGGTCTCTGTGTCCCGGTGCTGATCTTCTTTCAGACTCCAACATATACTGTGCTACCTGTACTGACTGTTGTGCACCTTCCATTTATAACTGATTTTTTTTTTTTTTTGGTGTACGTGTTTTGTGCGTACCATTGCAAAATCAACAAATCTAATGTTGGATGAAAAAGTGTGCACAATAGTGTCCATTCTACTATAGGCACAATTAAAACACATCGTACGCGAGGCCTCGCAATCGTACCCCATCGCGCACGGACGTCTCCCCGCCTTGCTCTCGGTTCTCGCGTTGCTCCCTGACTGGCTCGGTTCTGGCTGAGCAGGCACACTTGTTTGAATGTCATATTTACGGCGGCGCTTTGTCAGGAAGCGCTCTTCATCGTGTGTGAGCGGGAGAAGCGAGCATATGGCCGTGCCACTCTGGGGAGGTGTGACAGCCTATCGGAGCGGGCACGCCACGCTGCCCGGCCAGATGCTCTGGGCTTCTCGCCGATTAAGTGGAGATCATCACTGTTTTCTTTGAGCACCACTGTGCCTTGTACTCTGAAGTGTTTGGTTAATCACTGTCTGCATTCGACAGAAGCTGCCAAAATGCTCATTAAGTCGAAATCCTCGCCGACATGTCATGCTCGAATGATGGATTTTTTTTTTCCCCTGCTCTCGTTTTTTTCTCGTCAGTGTGGCCCATCTTGTGTTAGTGTATGCTCATGCAAATGTGTGTGTGTGTATTTGAGACTGTGTGTGGCATGTTGCACAAATGTGGGCATATGTTATTGAAATGCTAAAAGTGCATGATGAGATTTCTGAGATGTTTTTTTTAAGATGCTGTCCGTCCTTTGTTTCCACTTGCCTTTGTGTAGAAAGTGTGTGTTTTCTGGGTGCGCGCGTGCGTGTGACGGCTGTCTCTGTCATGGCCTCAGAGGGACAGGGCTCTTTCTTTTCTCATCTGTTCAGCTGTGGCACTTCTGCGTTCTGCATGTTATTAGCAAAATGCTCCAAGTCTCACAGTCTGTGTCAGACAGCTTTGTGCACATACGATGCTTCTCGATCTTGTGCACATTAGCGTCTTGGGCTATGTTCTCACCCATGCACATTGACTGGTATGGAGAAATCCAGAGTTACAGGCTACTTTTGAACTTGATGGGTCAGGTCTCTGCAAAATGTTAACCCTAACTCTGTGTATAATCGGTCAGGTAATTAGCATTATAAAGTACACAACGATAACCCGGTGGTCAAGGGTTTAAACCATAGACATACCTAGACGCCACTTTGGCTGCTTCAGCCCGTTGTTGTGATAAATAAACCCAACAGCCATATTGGTCCACACAAGACTGGCCTGAAAACACTGTTTAAAAAGTGACTCATGTTTGTCAAGCATGGATGTGTATTATTTTACTTGTCGCTTGAATTAAATGATTAAGCAGGAATCATTATTCAATACAGTAAGCAAGCATATTCTCATTAGACAATAAATACAATAAGATGTAGTCTAATGTTATGAACAAAATAGATTAACAAGAGTACAGTGTTCCCTCGCCACTTCGTGGTTCACCTTTTTACGGACTTGGTGCATTGAGGGTTTTCAAAAAATATCAATCGAAATAATATATCACAGAGTTTCAGCCTTTCGCGGGTTTTTGCGGAACTTTCACATTACAAAAATCGCAAAATTTATCAAAAATATATTGATCAAATTTATTTTAACAATAAAGGAATGGTGATTTACAGTAAATAGCTGTTGTAGCTACTCAATCTGTAGGATATTTTGGTGCTGTAAGCTCGGTACGGACGGAGCATGTGTGATACGAGAGTGATGGATGGTGTGTTAAGT
>JAVSBV010000079.1:3867747-3882685 GCA_033117975.1 Parotocinclus spilosoma | reverse complement strand
GAGAGAGAGAGAGAGGGAGAGAGAGAGAGAGAGGAGAGAGAGAGAGAGAGAACCTTCCTCCATTCTCCCCAACTTCAGTTAACAGCTCCTAAAAATCAGCACCAAACACTGAACAAATGATTTGGGGTCATTTTTAAATGCAACATTATATAACATTATGATCATTACAACACTTTAAAACAGGCAAGAAGACAGGATAGCTAAAGGATCATTAGGTCTTGTAGAAAAAAAAGCCCATACACCACTCTTGTATCATCCTTGATGCGTTGGAGAGCGTAAACATGTTGCAGAGGTCTAAAGTACGGCTTTACTTCACTAAAGTAAACAACGTTTCCCAGTGCAAGAAAAGCCTTAAGGTAGTAGTTGTCAAAACAGACTACACGTATCCCATGAATCATCTGATGAAACATGAAATCATTCTCAGTCAGGAAAACAGCAGAGTTTTTAACTGCTTGAAGAACAGCATTATTTCACCAGAGTGGCAGATGGTGAGTTATGCACTGGCATCTTATGTTTTTATGTTCAAAGTCATTCATTCATTCACATTCTTATCCGCTTGATCCTGATCAGGGTCAAAGGAAAGCCGGTGCAAGGCAGGCACAACCCTAGACAGTGGGGCAATCCATCATATGGTGTACACACGCACACAAGGGGCACTTTAGAGACACTAATTAACTTAACACGCATGTCTTTGGACTTTAAGAGAGAATCCACAAGGATAAAAAGAGGACATGCAAAACTTTACACAGAATGGACCAAGACCGCTCAACCTGAGACTTTTTTTTTTTTTACTGTGAGGTGACTGGGCTACCCACATCTGAATTTAGCTAGCATTAAAACTAACAGATTAGCTAGCTAACTGGCCGTCATTCAGCTAGCATATCTTCATGTATCTTTATCCAGAATCATACGCCTCTTACCAAACAGTACATCTCATTCTCATATTTTTGAATCTCATATTTCTTAAGAGCAGCTCAAAACTCTAATGGGCAACATGGTCACAGAATGTGCTGATATTTACATGTAGGATAAATGCTGGTATAATGTTAACCTCTGTTGTCTGCTGCAAGGGGGCTTGGCCCACCTGGACTGACATACATTAAAAACATATAACTCGAACAAAAACATTTATGCTCAAGGATTCTGTCCTTTAGAAAGAAAAACTCTCATACAGTTCCTTAATGTAATCAGAATTACATTTGTTTGATGAGAAATCCCCCTGAATGACATACGCCTTTGCTCAACAGGTCCTGCTCTCTGCGGGGATTCCCTAATCTACCAAGTAGGGCAGAGTGATATGACCTCATATCAATATCACAATTAATTAAATATTTTATTATTAAAAATAAAGAACAGCTATTTTGGGATCTAAATATGCTCAATTGAAAGTGGAACACCAGGAATATTTTTTCCAATGGCGGAGAGCTTAATGTTATCATTTTAAAATAACTAAAGCCAAAACATAGGTTAACTTTTTACAGCAACGTATTAAATATTTTGACCAACTGCATTAATCCGTCATGATGTAGTAGGAAATGTTTGTTATTTCTTCCCATCTTCTTGAATCTGCTTTATATTGTATAGTGTTTGCAATGTCTGTATTAGAGAGCTGCTTTGTGAAGGTGCTTGTTGCTGGGCACTTGTCTCTCTTTTTTATCCATATTCCGTTTCATTAACATGGTTTTGAAAGTGCTTGGTGGTAATACCACTGCTTTACGGCTTTATGACTTTATTGCAAAGTTCACATCTGACTTGACGTCACCTTCTATAAAGCCAAAATGTGTCCAAACAACGGACACTGCCTTTTTCTGCTTGCTGTTAGGCATACTGCTCGCAACAATTAGGGGATATTTAAAAATGAACGTTTCTTATTTCACAAGTGTACCACCAAGATAATGGCTGTTTTAATATAAAAAAAACGACAATTACCTCAGAATCAATAGTCGAATTTAAAACATGATCTCCATCTGCCATTTTCCAGGCTATCGGAATATCTAATTTGCTATTACAGCATTTCAAGTAGCCAAAACTTTAAGTAGCAAGGGTTTTACCTAATGTAAACGATTTTCACACTCTTAGTTTACACACCTGATGCTCCCTGTACCAGAGAAGTAGCTGCAGGGCAGTTGCAGATCGACCTGCAATCCTCCCTTGGAACATGGGTCTGATGCAACCTTTATCAAATGTGTCAAGTAGTCAGCTTACTTTTCTCATCTAGCCTGGAGGGAGTGAGCACATCGCGTATTAGATGCTTGTGTCGCTGAATAAATCAGCACACAATCCAAATATCACACATTTACAGTTTGGTTCAAGGTCAGAATCATTTGCATGGTCTTGATAAATACCCCCTTATTTTAAATACCTGTTTGATACAATGTGAGTGTTATATATTAAAAATATTATATGGATATATTTATAGTCCACTTTATCAGTTCCACTTAACATAGGTCAGGTACAATTTGGGTGGTGGATGTGGTGGTGTTCTGCACGTATGATTGGATCAGACACAGCAGTGCTGCTGGAGTTTTAAACACTGTGTTTACTCACTATGTAGTGAGTTTATCTCTATTTGCCCTCGGTGCATGGCTGGCCTGTTTCTGTTTAACTGTTTTGGGGGAACTGTTGTTATAGCACTATTAATACACTTTAAAACCAGTTATTCCTAGACTTAGCTAAAGCCTATTCACACCAAATATGATTTTTTATGATAAAAAATAAATAAATAAATAAATCAATAAAACGATGAGATTAACGTAGTGGGACCTTCACATCAAGTGCACTTTTTTTGTCTAAGCACTCTGATATTATGTTTGCTTTCTTTAATTTCCCTCTTCACCATCATTCTTCAATTGGCGCCCCGTCTAAGGTTATTCCTGCCCAAAGTTGCCAGGGGCCACCGCCTGGCCCTCGATCCTGCGTGGATTAAGCAGAAGATGATGGATGGATGGATGGATGGCTGGATGGACCATTATTCCCCAGCCTTTCATCTATATTCCTCCAACTTTTTTTTTTTAAATATCTGTTTTTAAGGTCAGCGTGCTGCTTGTCATACAAGAACTTGTGCAATTCTGACAACAGAACTGGTTGAAAATTTGAACAGGCTCAAAATGTTGTAGACTTGATGTCAAAGACGGCATTAATATAGAGGAGCTCTACCTCAAACCTCTGTCCATAAACATCGGATTTTGTGTGAACAGGAAATAAGTCATCCACTAATCTTTCTTCAGTGCGGACAGGATGTTGCCTACAGGATATTGGTAGCTGGATATTAGGGTTGGTGGATTATTTTCAGTCCAGTAATGACACTGAAATGATCTCCAGCAGCACTGCTATGTCTGATCTACTCATACCACAGCAACACACACCAACACTGCTACACCAGTGTCACTGCAGTGCTGAGAATGATCCACCGCCCAAATAGTATCTGATCTGTGGGGGTCCTGACCATTAAAGAACAGGGACTACAGTGAGTAATCGTAGACCTACAAAGTTGTTGACAAGTTGAACTGATAAAATGGTCAATGAGTGATCACTTTAATTACACATCGTTATTTCTGCAGAGTGTCATTATTCAATATAGCTACATAACTAGCATTTTACCTTTGTCAACAATACATTATACTGTGATGCAGAGTGCTGTGAACATTTCTGTCTTCTCAAACAGACTGCCTACAGCATATCAGTAATACATGCCGCATGATTGTTTATCACTCAAAGAATTTTTTTATGCTCTTGTTTGTTTCATAGCTGTGAAGTATTCCCAAAACGAGGCACCTGCACGCTCTGCAGCCTGCCTGCTTGTTCTCTCGCCGTCTGGAAAATAACAAACCAGCGTCTGGCATTATTTGCGGCATGGCGGGGAACGAAAGGTCCGTGGCCCACTTGCTCTCCCCTGAGCACGTATTGATTACAGCAATGTCTCCACTGCCTACGAGAGCGCTCAGGGGTCAGGGCTATCACTATCGCAAAGTTTTTACAAGTTTCAATTTTCTCCATTCTGTTTTCGCCCCCTTCAGCATCCTGTTTTTCCTCCACCTCTGTCTTCCAACTCTCTTTAGTAGCTGATAAACAGCAGGAGTGTTGTTGGCGTCTGAGGCATGGTTACGTAACTGAAAGCATTCACCCTTTGCTCTTTAAGTGGGTGTTGTGCTGCCTATAGGATGCACTGCCTGGCTTTCTAACTCTCAAATAGACTAAGCTGAATCTGCGAAGGTGGATCAAAGTGGCAACCCAGAAACATGGTCCAAGATCCCTCAAAAGGTCCAAAAGTAGACGCACACGCAAGAACTGTTTTAGCTATTACTGAAACAAGATACTTACACATATATTCTTAAAACTTTTAAATCTAGCTTTTCAAATTACAATTATTAATTCATAAACTAATGAATTATATGGCTACATTCAAATATTTAGCTGATCTTCTTATTTTCTTACAATCCAAGAAATGGAGGGTTTAGGGCATTCCCAAAAGTGGAATCCTGTCTCCTGATTTGTCAGCTGTCCATTCATGATGCAAATTCCCTGCTCCATCACATCCCATAGGTGCTATTTGAGCACAGTGAACTCACTGTCATGTTCAAGAAACCATTTTGAGATGATTTGAACATTAGCAGCAGGTACACCGTGGTCATAAAGAGACCAACATGGTCAATAGCAATATTCTGGTAGACTGCGGTGTTTAAACAATGTTCAGTTAGTATTATAAGACCCAAAGTGTGCCAAGAATATTTCCAGCACACCGGCAGCCTGAACTGTTGATAAGAGGCAGGATGGATCCATACTTTCAAATTGTTTACACAAATTCTGACCCTTCCATTCAAATATCATGGCAGAAATCAAGACTCGTCAGACCAGGCAACATTTTCTAAATTTGTTGTCCAATTTTGATGAGCCACTGCAAATTGCAGTCGTTTGCTCAGTTTTTAACCTTAGAGCATTTTTGGAAGAGAGCTTCGCTATTTATTGTATATACTTTTTTGATCCACTTTCTTTAAACCCTAGAGATGGCAGCCAGAAAAAAATCCCAATAGATCGTCAGTTTCTGAAATAAGACCAGCCCATCTAGCACCAACAACCATGTCATGTTCAAAGTCACATTTCTTCCCCGTTCTGAAGTTTAAACCACAGCATGCCGTCCTGATCATGTCCACATGCCTCAATTCACTGAGGTGCTTCCATTTGAATGGCTGAAATATTTTGCAGGTGTACATAATAAAATTGTACATTTTATCGCATTTTAAACGAGCTAGTTCTTTACAAGCCACGTATTTAGTTGTTCTCTCAGCTGTCGGTGCTGCACATGAAAACTTTGGGCTACGACCACTAAATTTTGATTAATACAATTCAGGTTTGGAGGCCGGGCCCCGAGGTCTCTATTCTACATCTCAAAAAAATAACGAGCCTTCAAGAATAAAATATATGCTGGGGAGAAGGAAATGAATGTATTTATATGCGGCTGTCCACCATATTCAAATGAAATGAAGAAACAAGGTAGCCTTCCCTGATTAAATCCGTTCTAGGCCACGCCATTACACCCTCCATCTGTATTTAACTGTCATGGATTCTGTCTTGGAGTCCGAGTTGCTATTAGGTCTTTGCATATGTTTTCTATAAATACCTGCCTCGCTGTTGAGCATGGCTTACTGTATCAGTAGCACAGAGCCCGTTGCCTTCTGGGAATGCAACAACCTCTGGGGCTACAGCCAATCCTGGTCGACTCATAGCAGGAAGGCAAGCCCTAGTCACAGCCCTGTCTCTGTTTCCGAGCATGAGCATGATTTACTTAAGCTTGTCAAGGTGAGCAAAATCTCAAAGCAAATGCAGTAATAAATTGTAATACATGCTGCATATGTTTGACTCGTGACCCCTGGCATTTGGAGCGAGCTCTCAGCGCACAAATCCCAGTGACAAGAAATGGCAAGAGAGGGACAAAATTTTTACAGATTTACAGCACAGGGACAGAAAGGAGGGAAAAAAAAGATAGAAACCGAGGCCTCAGTGTATTATAGCTTTAGCTCACTTTTTAGCTGCAGTTAGGAGGTTTTTTACTTTCCATAAGAACATAAAATCTTTTTGAGCACATGCACAAGCTGCACTTCTCTCAAGATCTCAACAACTCCATGTGAATTGCAGTTGACTGCATGTTTGTTCAAATTAATGATATTTGAAAGCTAAAAGCGAATAGATGGACACACGGTTTTCCAACCTCAACCTACACAAGTAGCAATAATGCTGGAAACAACTGCCAGGTCCCCGTTTATCCTCACAACTGGGTTAAGTGTGAGCAATTGATCCATTAAGCGTTGTTATAGTGGTATCAATAGAATACCTGGCAACAAAAATGAACAGCATGTAAATGCCCAGTTGTTATATGAATATAAATGGTTGTTAGCTGCATCAGTGAGGGTGTTTACATGTGCTTAATAACTCAATAAATGAAGAAGAAGTAGACTTTGTCAGCAAACCGATTAACAATTACACATGCACTCCAGTACTCAGGTAATTGTAAACCCCTGGTTTTAACATGACTCGGGCAATAATTGCATTTCTACAACCAGTAACATAATTATGTGACAAAGAAAAAAGATATAATATGAAATAATTAAATGATTATTTTTTTTAATTGAGTATACACTGCATTTCAATGTCTACACAGTGCCAAATAGCTATGTGTTCCTGCCTTTCATTTTATTGAGAGTTTAATTCTAGTGTTGCCAAAACCCACAAGACAAAAACCACCCCTTTTGATGGAGACAAAGATGTTAAATAAGGCCAAGTCTTTAGAATAGGCAGACCTTTCAGTCCTATTGAATTAGGGTCACCACATACACGGACCAAAACAATTATTAATCGGTGTAACATGCTATGAATAACCTGATTACTGGAGTAAAAATCCAACTCCAATAGACCATTAGACAAACCGGTCACAATCTGATGATTGACATCAGTCTCTGGTGGTAGCGTTTGAAACCATCACTGATAATCTACAACACACATGTGGGCATATGAAGAAAGGCCATAGGTTTTAAAGCATATACAGCGTTCCCTCGTTTATGGCAGGGGTTACGTTCCAGGACCACCCGCAATAAACAAAAAACTGCGAAGTAGGGACGGTATATTTATTTAAGTATTTATACACTATTTTAGCAGTAGAACTTACAGAACATTTGGGTGGCATCGTAGGGCTTGAATGAATTCAGTCTATAGTGAAACTTTCACAAACAGCGAACAGAACACCACAGATAACTTGTCGGGCGATGTTCTAGCCTTACTTCTCGTTTTTGGTGAGTATTTATCCGCTGAGTAAATACACTATTTGCTATAAATCGTGATATTTTATGATTTATAACATTCCTTTATTGTTAGAATTAATGTTTTTTTTATATATGTTTCATAAATTTGATTTTGTTTAATGCAAAAGTTCATCAAATACATGTATACGTTAACTATACCACACGTACTACGCATGTGGAGATCGAGTTCCGCAAAAACCTGCGAAACAGCGAAAATCTGCAATAGATTTTTTCCATTAATATTTTTTGAAAACCCGCGATGAACCGAGTTCGCGAAAGGTGATCCGCGAAGTGGCGAGGGAACATTGTATACACAATATGTAGACAAATGTTTGTGGATGCCCAAAATTGCATCTAATTAATTAAATGTGCCCACAATTTTTCTGCAAATACTGTTCCTGAAAGAGTAGAGTTCAATTATAAGATTGGGTTTCTTTAGACTTCCAGTAGTTGGTGTGTCAGTTTACCAGTGACTAAGACAAAGAGACAGAGTGACAGAGAAAGAGACAACTGAGACATCTTTTACCTTTTGTTTATTGTGTGCTGATTTTATCTTTAACATTATTTTTCTGCCTGTATAAATGTGTTTTGGTTAGAAAATCTGACTAGGATCTTAATTTTTTGACCAAAGAAGATGTATTGCAAGTGTCCCCTGATACAGAGCTATGGAGGCTGAAAACCACTGGATTAAGAACAATATCACTTCACAATTACTGACTGGACATGATATTGAAGTTTGCATTTGAGAGCAAAGTTTATCATCAGCAAATGGTGTGGTCATAATATTTTTCAAGAAAAATGAATGGAAATAGAAGGATTTGCCTTTTGCTTATATCTATACATTTGTTATATTGAGTAGCCATGTCTTTATCTAAAGCACCGACAACCAACAATACACTGCTAACGGTTTGTGATAAAAAATATGATCCTTTAATAAACCGGACTGTGTGTCAATTAGCCACAATTTTCTGGTTTATGGTTCCTCAGGGATTAAACTACGTCGAGTCCTGGTAGCAGTGGATCAGGTGCTTTGACGCTATCAGATGCACCCTCTGCAACAGTAAAGAGACTTTTAGGGAGTAATCCACAATACTAGTGGCCCCGCAGACATAAATACTGTCCATGGTAATTAGAGAGATCCTTAAAATCGAAGGTTTATTGTTAAGGGAAAGTGCAAATGAGAGAAGGGATTCTTTTTGTCTCTTCTGAAGCAAGTTCTGGTTAAAATTAACTTATGGTTGTAAAGATTTATATCTATACAACACTGCTTTTATTATAAACGTTATATTGTTAATATAGCAAGATCTCGGGCTTTTGGGCGATCCAGCATTCGATTAGCTAGCACACAGTATTTTAGTGATCACTTACACTGTACTAAATTACTTAGTTTTTTTTAGCCATTTTTGGGCAATCTCCATAGATCTATTTGCTTCTTTCTCTTACAGGATCTGGCAACCCTGGTGTGTGTGGGAGTTGTGTGCGTACTTGCCTCACCGTTTGGCTAAAGACTTTTTTGTGCAATTTAGTTTTTGGCAACAAGCTGTATATGGTGTTCATAAATGTATGTGCATGCCCTATTGGGAGTAGTACTCCTGCACTACCTGTATATTCTCTCATATATAGCAATATACAATTTATATATAGTGTGTGGAAAGTTTGCTTCTGAAAAGTCCCTTCATACAGTGCACACAAAAATTAGGGTATATTTAATGATGAATATGAAGAGATTTAAACAAAAAAAATATTTGATTTTATTTCATTAAACAAGATAATCAGAAAAGCAAATTAAAAGTCAAAAAGGTTATTTGATTAGGCAAATGAGATGCAAACTCAGCTATGGTGATCGAGTAGAAAGTATTCATGAGGGTGAACAGAAGCATTTTAAACTGGACGTGAGTGCCCCCACTTTGACTGTTCAGTAGGGTGTATGATCACCAAAGACTGCTAAAACACACTGACAGTGATGGGACATGGACAGGATCAGATTGCCCAGCAGGTCTTGTGGGATCCTCTTCAAATTTACTTTGAAATCCCCCCTCATTTTTGAGAGCAGTGTATTTACATTACAGTAGCATAACATGTGACTATGGTAATGACCAGTTAATGACCATTTTATTAAACAACCTGTTACACAGAACATAATGTGGTCGTTAAATGGCGCATACCTGTATGTTTCCAGAATTTTAAACAGTATCAGCAAATCCAACTTTTACTGTTCAGGGATAGGGGATACTTCAAGACCAAGTCTCCTTTAATTAAATATCCCCTACTTTTTGTGAGCAGTGTATATACTAAACAAGGCAGATACATTAGCTAAAAGAGAGTTGTAATGGCAAATGATACAACGGCAAAAGGTTTTAAAGTCAATTTAGACAACTGCTTAACTAAAGCAGAGGAATGAGTGGTTTCAAAAGAATAAGCAAGTAGGGAGAGGTGTTCGAGTGCAGCAGGGTGTGAGAATACACAGAGCTGTACTTGCATGCAGCTAGATTAGGCTGGTGCAGGTGCGATTATCTTATTATTATTGCACCACTGTTGTGTACAAACTGTAGTTTGATTATGGGACCGTTACAAATGTCCCAGCAAAGTGGACTGAGGATGGGATGACGTGACCACAGTACTGGTTGTGTGCAGTGTCTTGGATATTTAAACACTGGTACACTACCGTGTCCCATGTAGCTCTTCGAAGGACATTATATGTCGTTTTTTACAATAATTCCAGTTTGCAAAAAGTGCAAGTTATCGTGGAAGCGATGGATATGTGTTCGTTATTGCAGTACATCACTTGTTAGTGAAGAAAAGCAGACAGTGGCGATGAGTTAAAAGGATGGATTTACTGACCTATGGTCCTCCACGTTCGGTTTGTTGGGGATGTTGCTTGACTGGGCAACTCTGCAGACCAATGTGGGAGGAAATAATGAGACTTATTATATCAGGATTTCCTTTTTAGTTAAATTACATAAAAGGCTACGCTACTATTTGGTTAAATACCAAATTTCTACATTATTATCTTTCATTATTTCTTCTCAGTCTTACGCAAACCAGATTTGTTACGTATCCTAGTTGACATCACAGGCGCAATTAAAGCCTGTATTTGTTTTTTTTTTTGTTTTTATACGATCTGTGGACATTTTGTTGGAGTATTTCTGGTCTTGTAAGTGTGAAAGTGACACTGTAATAACAGCTGCATGAAATAAATCTGTCACACATGTGTTTTCGGTCCTTATTAATATCAATATAGAACATTCCTAAGTAGCTCCTGTGGCTTAGCGCTAAGAGCCAGCAGCAGAAAACAGCATGGGTGTCCTGTTAGAGGGCAATGCAATGGACTGGCTACCATACAGAACTAGGCTCTGAAACTCCAGAAAAAGTGCTAATAAAACAGAACTTTCACAATGTTCTTGTTTAGATGTAAACACTGATGTAAATACTAGGGGTGCAATGCATTACAATGCAATAATGTTATGATGCGAATCGTAGATATGCAATTGCAATTTTTTTAACACATGAGGGCATAATTATACGTCATGCTCCTATATGTAAGTTAATCTATACATTTTTTGTTTTGTAACATCATCATCAATTTAGCAATATATATATATATTTGAATATGTAAGCTTTATAAGAATATAGTCAATGCCAATTTAGAGCAATCAATTAACCTAACATGCATGTCTTTGGATTTTGGGAGGAAACAAGAGTAATAAACCAATGCATATACGGGGAGGACTTGTATACTCCACACAGAGAGGGACCCAGGCCGTACCGCTCTGGGATTGAACCCAGGACCCACCAAGCCGCCACCTATAACTACTTAGGGTGCAACATTGGAATTCAGCAATTCACGCAAACAATGTGGACTTTGAATTTTCCATTTGAATTTTATTTATTTATTTAAAAAACAAAAACTCTAACTATGAACATGGGCACATTTTTAAAACACTTTAAACACTCAATGGTGCAAAAGATGATGCAGCTGTTTTAGTGATAAGACATGCTGAAACAGTGTTTCACTTAATATTTATTTCATGTCTTTATATTTCAGATATAACCTGTATGTATTGTATGTATGTGAATCATTATTATTCTACTACACTCTTGCTTTATTCCTGCGTTTAATCGTTAGTAAAACATAAATACAGGCGTAAGAAAATCATTTGGGGGTTCGGATTTCTTTAATTTGCAGGGGACTAAAGAATCTTTAAAGAAGAGAAGATAATTGTTTTGCAAAGCTTATACTTAATCTGTTCATATTGTGAATCGAATTATGAGAAGAGTGCATTATTATACTGCTAGCAAATACTTATTACAAGACACCCATCTAATTGTACCTCACTTTCAAAACAATTTCATAATTAGAAGATGTACACGAGTAGCAATACATTTAAGCAACAATAAGGTTAGAGCTAACAGCTTTAGTGTATGCAAAGAACTCTCACAATCTTGTTAGGTGTTATCGTTATGCCATGTGGTGTGCGACCAAAATGTTAAAATAACAACGAGAGAGGCAGAAGTTGCACAGACAACTGGGATTCTGTGTGGGAGTTGCCGTGCATATGACAAAAAAAATAAAATCTGCAAGTGAAATCATGAGCACCTGAAGAGGCAGTTTTGGCTATGTGGAATGGTTCTTACAGAAATTCAATAACAATAATCAGAACAAACTTACTTAAACCCCCTAACGTGCACATGTGTGCGTTTGTCTGTGTGTATAAAACACAGGCAGATGTTAAGAGAATTGTTGTGTCTCCCATATGAGGGGAACGAAGTTGACATTGTGGACTGATGGCTGGGGCACAGGTTGCCAGTGTGAGTGTGATTCACCCTACGGTGAAGCTCCATCGTCCTTCTCTGCCCCCCGCCTTCCGGGTCCCCATAAAAATAGCCCGTGCCATTACTCTTTCCCTCCCCAGAGGCAGCAAGGTCTCTAGCATCATTACAGGGACTAAAGATCTGACTATGGCTGTTCACGCCAGCCTGGTCTCCCCTTCTGAATTGCATCCCACTAATTATAGGTCAAGCACTCTTTGTAAAATTATAAAACCCTCATTCTTATCCTTATTGAAAAGATACCACAAAGCAAAAACGGTGGTAAGAGGAGAGGAAAGGGGCAACAACAAAAAATATATATATATATATATATATATATAGAGAGAGAGAAAAAGTGGGAAAAAAAAAATTCAATTACAAAAGCCGGCTAATTTGGTATGACCAGCGAGTGTCATGCATGCTGACAGTGCTCCATTATGCAGTCATTTGGGCTCTTTCAAATTAGTTATGTTAATGTCCTGCGCAGGAATGTAACACTTGGATGGGACAAGATTCCAGCAATTAATTTCTACAGTCAGCCAAGAGACAAGCAAATTTATTTTCCACCCTCTCGGGAAATCGGCGGCGGCGGGTGTGAGGGTGGGGGACAGCACATCAGGGTGCGCCGAACAAGCACAACACTGCGCCTAAATAAAGCCCAAACAATGGGCGCCAATGCCTCCTCATTCATTCCATTGACAATGTTTTGCAGCTTAAACCTGTTTTATTAATTATGTTTGACATTTCCTTAATTAGTTTCATTTACACCAAATCAATCCCTGCCGCCACCCAGCCTCATTTATCATTTTAAAAAATTTGCATAGCCTGTGCTGACTTTTTCTACTTAATTATACATTAAAAGTGTCAAGCGCGCTTGCTGCCTGGCGTTATCTGCCAAAAGGGCTGGGGCTGGGCGGCGCTGGCATTAATCACGGCCGGGTTGCGATGCGAGTGTTTGCTGGACACTGCCGGGGAGGAGAGGAGAAAGTGTCTCAGTTCAAGTGCCCCTGGCATGCATGGGTCAACAACAATGAACCCTCTGAACCCCAAAAAGATGGATCGGTGATCTCTATACCCAAACAAGCATGGTTTGTTTACAAAGAGGGAACTAAACACTGCCATAAACAGTACAAATTGGATACTGCTGCAGTTGAAACGATACAAACGAACAAGCAAATGACCTGGGAAAAAAAAGCAATAAATAGCATTGTACAGTAAATGTTTAGCATAGGACTAGCAAAAATCTCTGAACAAAGGCTAATTGAACAGATTAGTACCAGAGAGAAATAGCTAAATTAGGGTTAAACTGTGATTCCTGGCAGAATCTGAAGCACATGGGCACCACATATATCAACACAAAACTCTAAAGATATTTAGAAACCTGTTACAAGGTTAAGGTAGCTAGCTCATACATGCTAACTCATAAGCACTAACAGAAACAGAGCAATTTAACATTTGCCTCATATTTACTTTACTGCTGTCTACTTTAAAACTGATATCTGAATTTTATTTAGTCAGTCAGTCAAGTCAGTTTAAGTAAGGTTTACTTAAATGAACTTTGCTAGAGAGAATCGGTTTTGTTTTTTCACTAAAACTAAAGTCCATTCAGTGACGAGTAGTGTCTTTTGGACATTTATGTGTTTGCTACTTATATGGGTTACATAGGTTGATGTAACTTATTGTAGCATAAAGATAACTGGTAATCTTTAAAAATTACCAATATTTGCAACTTTGAAGCTTACAATAGTGTACATTGCTTACCAACAAATGTGGTTCCTGAGAATTGCCATGGCTGGTTAACAGACACACTGGCTGTCTGCTGTGTGGCGAAAAATGACATATTGCTGCATACTATTAAAGGCAGTAGGTCATTGTTACATCCAGAGCTTGAAGCATGTTCATGAACCTTACCATTGCTCTTTCATACAGGTTCCAAACACAAAAGCAGCTAAAGTAACGTGTAACCTCTGCCATGCTGCGGCTCATGTGACATGCCCACACACACAGACATAATGCAGCACCTTTGACAATATACTGTACAGGTACTCCTTGGTTTATGTCCATCATTCCCACCACGTGGCTTGTTACGTCACGCAGTGTCGAGTGCTGGAGAGTACTGTAGTGGGTAATGTACACTAAACACGGATGTGACCGTCACTGCCCACTGTCATCAACACAATTATTTTGTATAATGCTTTATATAACTTTTTATAATATTAAAAAAATTATTTTCCTCACTACTTTTCCCCCAAGCTCATCACTGTTGACATGCCTCCTTACGTTACGCATCGGTTACGTACTTCTCCTAGTGTTGGGAAGTATTGTGTATACTGTGCATCGCTTGCCCCAGAAAACCTGCATTTCAGACTACGGTTTCTTCTGGACTTTATTTATGTTTATTACTAGATTCCCATCATAAAGTTGTAATATGTAAGCCGGACCATTGTAAAATAGGAAGTACCTGTACAGAGAAATTTTGCATTTTTGTTGTACAAAACTGTCCAAAAACCACTTGCTTGCTCACTTTGTACTACATACTGATCTTGGATATGCCACACTGAACGCAATAATTTTAGTTTGTTAACCAATAACTTCACACACAACCCCCAGCTCGAGTAACTGAGAAGAAATAATGTAGCTTATTTCCTGATCGAACACAATCAGTGGGATTAGAATTGATATTGTAATTTATATTATAAATAAAAATATTATTTATATTATATACACAGCATAATAACATAAATATCAGTTTGAATGTCAAAATACTGACTATTATTATTTTGTATATATATATTTTTGTATGTATATATTTTTGTATGTATATGTATATATATATA
>JAVSBV010000079.1:3844553-3854945 GCA_033117975.1 Parotocinclus spilosoma | reverse complement strand
ACACACACACACACACACACACACACACACACACACACACACACACACACACACACACACACACACACACAAAACAGACAGACACACTCCTGAGAAACAAGCTGGATTTGGCCTGCATCCTTGTGTCTTCCCCAGTACACAGCGCATGACAGGCAGCCAACTCTTCGCAGCCCAGGACTGCTGATTAGCTGTGGAAGATTATTAGCAGCACATCTCCTGGAACACCAGCACTTTATCAAACTCATTTCTATTCCCTCTTTTATTTCCTTTCTTCCTTGACACAACTACTACGGCTGGCAAAGAGACAGGACTAAATAACGAGATGAAAACAGAGGATGTGAGCCTGAAGGCTGTTGAAATAATTTGCTGTGCTTGTATAGAAGAGACTTTGTTAGTACATGTGTTTGACTTTCGTCTGTAGTTAAAAAGTCCTATTCATTGCCATACTTTTTTCCCGTGCCATCTCTTTGTCCCTATCTATCTCACCTTGATTGGCGCCAAGATGCACCTCTGAAGGGCAGAAAGGCGGCAACCTACCCAAACCTTCAGCTGTGTCTTATCTGGTTCCCAAATACACACACAAACCCCTGCTGCGGCGTTTTGCTTAGCCTTCTCTCGCTCTCCCTCGCTCTCCCTCGCTCTCGCTCTCGCTCTCCCTCGCTCTCCCTCGCTCTCCCTCGCTCTCGCTCCCTTTCCCTCTCTCCCTTTCCCTCTCACACACAAACACACACACACAAACACACACACAAACACACAGGCACCCTCCCTCTTTCCAAAGCTTTGCATCTAAAATTGAACGGACACCGAGTCAATTTATCATGTGCTGACACATGTCATGTCCGCAGCCTTACCACAGAGACCCTACAGTGAGCTTTGCACTTATCCCTTTGTTGTTGCTATGGACCTACAAAATTCATGTTAGTATTAAACATAAGAAATGAGGGAAGGTGAACAATCGTCGTGACGTTTAGAATCAAATTTTGCCACTTGCACTACAAATTTGACAGACTCCGACAGCAACACTAAGAGCAACATTTCCCTGGCAGTGCTGCACCAAACACAAATGCTTTGCTATGAGAATGCAAAGTAGGATAATAATGCTGTACTTACACACCGTACTATCTAATGTACTCCCGACCAAATACACATAAATACACATAGAAAATCTACATCCAAAACTACATCACACAACAAACATAAACAGAAATGATTACAGCTGCTCCATGATTTACTATGGCGAATACATTCCGTCAAACACAT
Source organism: Parotocinclus spilosoma (assembly GCA_033117975.1). Taxonomy (NCBI): domain Eukaryota; kingdom Metazoa; phylum Chordata; class Actinopteri; order Siluriformes; family Loricariidae; genus Parotocinclus; species Parotocinclus spilosoma. The sequence goes on along the minus strand of JAVSBV010000079.1, from coordinate 3,853,685 downwards.
TGTAAGTTGAATTGATCATAAACTGACGACTCAAGGGGTGGGGGGGGGTGGGGTAGGGGGGTGGGTTATATTTACAGAATATAAATACAGAAAATAGTATTGATTTGTTTAAAAATAAGAATATACATTGTTTTTTGTTGTAGTATTATTTGTATTATTAATAAATTAACCAAGGTCTTTAAACATGTATTATTTATTTATTATGTGTTTAGTTTATGTTATTTTGATCAGTTGAAATTTGCAGTAAATAAATACACCCATACTGATAACTGTAAACAATTACCAGTTTGCCCTGAGCATCCGATATATGTTCAGTTTCAACCTTCTAACAAATACTAACATTACTACTAATACTAACTTTACATTTATTTGACTATTTAATGTTTTCTGGTCAATTTCATTTTAAAGAGGTCACTGAATTTGATTGTGGTACTGTTATAGGATGCCACCCTTGCAACAGATCAGTTTGTGTCAGTTTGTCCTCCATCCTAGATATCCCATGATTAATTGGAAATAGCGTTATAGAAAAGTGGAAGTGTTTCTGAACCACAGCAACTTAAATATGGTCTTTGGAGTGATGAATCATGCTACTGGCATGTCTGATGAACAATCAGAGTTTGGCAAATGCCAAAAAAACAATACTTGCCTGACTACATTGCGCCTACTGTAATGTTTGTTGGAGGAGGGATAATGCTATGAGGTAACTTTTCATGGGTTAGGTTAAGACCCTTAGATCGGGTGAAGGGAGAAAAACGTAATGCTGCAGCATAAGTAGACATTCCGGACAATTGTATGCGTCCAGTTTTATGGAAACAGTTTAGGGGTTCCAAAATGACTATGCCACTGTACACACAGCAACGTCCACAAAGGCGTGGTAAGGGGAGTTTGGTGTTGAAAATTTTAACTAGCACCTCACAGAGCCCCGAACGAAACCTCATAGAACATACTTGGTATGAACTAGAATGGAGAATGGAGATTGTGAGCCAGACCCTCAAGTTCAACATCAGTGTCTGACCTTAAAAATGTGTTTCTGGATGAATGAGCTAATAATATCCCAACAGGCACACTGCGAAATCGTGTAGAAAGCTGTCCTAGTTACAGATGCAAAGGGACACCAACAACATATTAGTATGTATGAATTTAGAATGGGACCTCATAAAAGCTAATACGTAGGTGTCCCAATATACATTTTGTCCATATAGTGCATGTATGTAAAAACATTTATTCACTAAAGTCATGTTTGTAAGCCAAAAATGCCAGAATTTTTGCCTGTTTGCCAGAAAAATGCCTATTTTTCTGCTTTATTACTATCAACCATTAGCATCCAAAGGTAAGTCCATGACCAGTGTGCCTGCTCGTGGTAATGTATAGTAACAAAAGACCTATGTTTTCAAAGTGCAGTCCAGACTTCCATATGTCATGGCTTCAAGTTGAGAGTGGCCGATTTAGGCTGTCTGCCAGATCGAGTGTCCACTTCACATTCCCCATCATCCTTTTGCTAGAAGCAGAGTAGGTTTCCCTTCAGCAGCCCGAGGACTCTTAAGGTCATGTGCTCCTGACATACTTGGGCGGTACAATCTGCTATTTATGAGTTACAGTGGGCTCGTTCCATCTAATTTTACAGCTGGGTGAAACGCAAACACAGGAGGATACTGGGAGCGGGGAAAGGTCAAGCCAGCCAACGATGAGATGAGCTCTCACTTAGATTCATTCTCTCGCTCTCTTCCTGACATCAGAGCTTCACCCTCTAGGGCTTTAAGGTATCCAGCTGATTTTAGGCAGAAGAGGGTAGTGTAAGAAGATGCCCTGAAGCACACATTTCGAGCTAATACTTCAGTGATCATTATAACTGTATAAAATAATGTTCTGATTTACAGTAATGTGCTAAGCAATGCTATAATGACCATATATGATCATTTTAGTCTCTATTAGAATACAATAAAATACAGGAAATCTTTATACAGTATTGAAAACAACAGAAAAAAAACAGCTTCTATAGGCTACAGTGTCATTTATTTAGTGTGATCTCCCCTTACAAAAGCAGCATCCAGTATCTTCATCGGGATGCCAGGTTGATCCTTCTACAATCTAAAGAAACAATCAGAAATGGTCTTTTGGAATTGGAGCCGCCAAGAAACCACTTTTACAGAAGCAGAATAGGAAAAAAAGGATAAAATATGTAAATTTCACAAAGGCAGAAACAAAGACCAGTGGAAGAGAGTATTGTGGGGCGACCAATGCAAGTATGAAATTGTTAAATATGGTCTATATATTGTTGCTAAAACAGCAAATCTAATGGTGACCTAAAACTTTTGCACAGTACATATAGCAGCTATACTGCTCACAAAAATTAGGAGATATTTCCCTAATAAAATAACACGTAATTTTTTAGAGCAGTGTATTATTTATGCTGTCATTTTATCATCAGCTTAATCCTAGCCCGGGTCGCAGTTAAGACAGTGCCAGCACAGGACGGAAGGCAAGAAGAGCGCCATTGAACAGGGCGCCACTGAACATCAAACGCACACATACAGGGCACTTTAGAAACACCAATTAACCTAACAAGTCTTTGGCTGTGGGAGGAAACCCAGAGTAGACCCACACGGACCCACAGAGGACATGCAAACCCCACAAACCAGGAATCTAGGTGCACTGAGGCTAACCGTGCTAACCACTGCACCACCATACATTCATTATAGGGTGTTCAAAAATGTACACACAGTCTACGTGGTAATCTTGGCTATAGTTCTTATTCGGGGGTTATGTAAGATTAAATAAATGTTTATTACAGTCAAACAGTAAAAATAAATGCAGAAAATGGTTTGGATAGTAAATATTCAGACAGCAACGACACTCCCCACCTTGTTCCTATATATTCCAAACCCCACCTACTTTTAATGATGTCCCTAATATAATGGCACAGTGGATTTTCTGATTGCTCTTGCTGCCTGCCTTTTGTCTAAAAATTGGGCAGGGCTTTGCCTCTTTAATGAGCAGAGATTCGTTCTTTACATGTAGCACTGTTATACGAGCAGCTGCAGGCACATTCTCTACAGTGTGCATAAAATAAACAACCATAACTTATAATTACACACTGAATGTAACAAAAGTCTAAGATGTAGGTAAATTCACTGAACAGCATATTCAGAACGGTACAAAAGTCTTAGTCCACCATTAGATTTGCTGTTTTAGCAACAGTAAAATGACTGCATATAACACTGCCCAGTCAATGACTAGACCCAATAATTATAATTACTAAATAAGTCCATAATACTCTTCTCCACTAATCTCCATTCCAACTGTTGTGAGCTTTAGCATATCCTAACCGTTTCACCCTGTTCCCCTTCTGAAAGTGGTTTCTGGGCTGCTACACTTTCAAAAACACAATTCCTGACCAAGTGACTTCTACATGTAGTTGAGTAAACTAGTCAACATCCAAGCGAAGCTACCAGATGCTGCTATTGCTCAAGAGTAATCGGAGGTTAGTAAAATACTTCCCACTGTAGCCAACAGAAGCTGTTTTTCAGCTTTTTTTGGCTATTCATTTTTTTAAATAAGGCATACAAATTCCTTTATTTTCTGGTTACATTTCAAATGGCCCTACTTTACAACGAGCATCTGATAATAAACAAAAGCACATTGAGTAGAAACTGGACACTGAATACTCAGTACGATGTGATACTCTGAAACCCTGTTAGATGTGGCAGGAGTGATGAGCGCTGGAAAACATAGTAAAAGCTGTGGTCTCTATTTTTTCACTTTCACCACACTATTCAATTAAAAACATGATATATTAAATGAGCATTATAATAACACCCTCCTCCCAAAGTGTTTTAACCATGTTTAAAGTACACAATGCACTACGATCTTGCACATTCCTGTGCTAGATGAGTCACTGGATTTATTGGAACAAATACCCACCAAAGCAATGATATATTCTAAAAATGGCCTAAAAATTTTGCACAGTACTGAACTTTCCCCATTTTACCCATTTCCATCAACATTTATCCATCCATTATAGTGAGACACTGGCACAGAGAGTGACTCATGATGATTAAAAGCCCTGTAGTTTATAGTAGGAATTTGTATAATGGGAGTTCGACCACAGAAGCACATGCTGGTCAAAAGTGACTCTGACTGTCAGATGTAATGACCAGTTGTAAACTGGTGTGCAAACATCTTTGAGACCCCTATACACATAATAATAATAATAATTATTATTATTATTATTATTATTATTATTATTTCCATTTTAGTTTTATCTCAAGAACGTTAAAACCTCCCCAGGTAAAGCAATTTAGTAAACATTTGCCAGGATATTCAGCAATATGTCAGGCTGAACACCACCACTGGGTAGCAAAGTGCACTTACTCCATCTCTTTAATCAGAGAAATACAGTTTTGTTCTGCGATCAAAGCCACGGCATGACACAAATGAATTTGGACAGAGGAGTGCACAATGGCAGGCGTAAGGTTATAGCGTGTAGATGATTGCACGCCGGCCTTTTCTAAGGGAGCTGCCATGTCCCACGGTGCACATGTCAAATTTAAGGGATGGGGTGCAACGGGCCCCACTCCTCACGAAACAATGACACGAAGCCTAGCTGCAGATGAGAAGACGACACCGAGAGTGAGGGAGAGCTGGAGAGTGTTTAATGGATTCAGACAAACCATACTCATCTCCTGACGGAAAAATCACCATCTCTCGCTGGTTCAATTCAGTGGCACCTAATAAGAAGTGACTGACTTTACAATAACATGATGATTCGCTTTGCTGAGGACAGGATGAGTGACAGATGACGAGTAACTCACCACCTGCATGACTGTCATCAAGAATATATGCTACAGTCTAGAACATGAATATTCAACACAGATCATCAGAGCCACAGCCACTGCGGTTACAACTTCCCACAACCTCTAATGGCAGGCATGTTCCTTTTTATAAACTCAGGTTTATATAATGCCTTTACGAGGTGGCGGTATGCAGGGCTGGAACAAATATCAGCACACACTGGATTCCTTGACAGACCAGAATATGAAACAATGCTGAATTGTGAGATTTTTGACTGAGAGTTACATCACAGTAGCCAAGAAGACGTCTAAAACAAATCTGATAAAGATTTTAAGATGTGCTGGTTGATCCGCTGTAGATCAGAATTCCTAACAAAACAATCCTGAAATGTCTACAGCCTTTGGCAGACAAAATGGCAAAAACTTCACTCGTAGAACATTCAGCATATATTAAATGAGTGGTTCCGCACTTAAAAATGACTATTCTATTGTTTCAAAAATTATGCAAACCACGTAGGTAAAATATATTCCCAGAAAAGAGTGAAGTTAGTCAATTCCTGATACTGATCAGATACTATTATTGAATTAATAATCCATACCTCACCATGTGGGAGAGATGTAATGCATCAGAATTGACTTGAGCATTACTTTTCTGGCTTTGTACAAAGTTTACCAAATTAATACACAGACAAATGTACTAAATTGCAATTTATTTGTCACAAAAATAAAAAATAATAATTGTGCGCAACATTCAAATTCAAAACATGTAAAAGGACACGGATGAGCTTTATTTTGATACCTAATTCAACTAATGTTGTTCATAACAGGACCGATATCTAATCCGAAGTGTTAAATGGCATCAATAAATAAACTACTATATTAAAGCACCTAAAACAATAAAGAAAAGTTTGAGTCAGATAAATGTGAGCAGAGGTAAGCGCAGGATGCTGTCTCAATGAATTCCAGTAAACTATCACTGGTATCCCCAGCCACCCCCAAACCCTTAAGGATTATCGGAAATGCAAATTACCCATAATACGCTATGCAAAAAAAGCTCTTCTTACCACATATTGTACTATTTTAAAAAGTCATAAAGACACTGTATAGTGATCTCAAAAGAAGCGCTCGATTTTCAGTTCAGTTTTGCCTGAAAGCAGAGAGAGCAAGCTGCCAGAACACAGTTAAGCAGCCATCCCCAGAGCCTTTCAATAGTTTGGATCCAGAGACAAAGAGCTGCATCTGTGGCTAGCCTTGACCCGGAGCCCTGATGCCTGAGGCCTCCGAGCCTGGAACCTGCTCATTCACACAGATCGCTCTCACCGCTGTTGTGTTCCTAGAGCATCCAGACCCATCTGCGTCTGAAGACCTCCACTTACAGAGATGCTATACTGGAGTTGGCAAAACACAAAGAATGCCTTTTATCACTCTTACTATTGTTGGATAAGGGAAAAGAGAAGAGAAAAGCACTTGTAGGGACAGGGTAAGCATTGTGGGCTGAGGTGAACTGGGGGTAGGGGTGAGTGCTGAAGCAAGAATATTGTTAATGGGACCCAGGTGACAATATGCTGACCAGCACCACAACCCAGCCATTACTCAGGAGGAAGGGTTAAGGGTAGCATGTGTGCATGTATACGGAGAAACGAAAAAGCTAGGAAGCAACCCAAACCTAAAAGATAGACGAGAGTGGGTAATACGTTACTGGGAACATCGGCATCTTGGTAACACTTCAGTGGATTAATTTGTTTCCATTCTTATTTATTACACTACTATACATACTGCTCACAAAATAAGGGGATATTTAAAATAAAATAACCCATAATGAAATACCCATATATAAAATTGTGTGAGCAAATTTTTATGCATCATTTTTATGCATCATTTAACTGTTGATTTCTGCGTTTGTTTTCATTGTTATTACTTTGATTCTGTAAATGGGACACCCTGAAGTATGAAAATAAAAATCTAATTATATGTTCGAATTAAGGCTTTAGAACTTGTACAACATCAAACGAAAATGGCATTGTGTGTGTGTTTTTTTCTCAAAATATTCATTTAAATTCCAATGACATGTCCAAAATTTTGTTACCCAATCATTTTAGATTAGTAAATTGTATGTACTAATTATTTAATCTTGGCCTGTCTCTAATAAAATAAAAGAAAATCTAATTTCTACACCATGCAAAGTGTATAAGCAACACTATAAAACTGCAAACAAATCTAATTAAAACGAGTGATGCAGAGAAGAATAAGTGAGAAATGCTGAGAACATTGTCGAGCTCCAACGTTTTTATCAACTCGGTGCTACCAAAAGTGGCTAAGATTCAGTGCTCTCTACATTCTATACAATTCATCTTAAGCAGCCTCAGATCTCATGGAACAAGGCTGCCCCCTCCTGAGCAAACAACACAAGTGTATTTCTCTTAACATCAATGCACTTGAGTATTCGTAAATATCTTAAATAAACTTCTATAAGTGCAAAAAAAGCATTAATAAAAGAAAACCCTTTTCACAAACTTTGCTGATGTTGTTGTATAATTTCAACTCGTAAACTGCTGAGATTAGAAATTAAAATATGTAATCTCAGCTGGACCTCAAAAAACTTTCTAAAGATACACTATGTTCTAAATAGAAGGACTAGCAATAAGATTTATAAGGCATTAAACTAAAGTAATAACATTTCATAGGCTTATCTGTGTTTTTATCACTGCCTAGTTCCGTAAAATAGTTTATTTCCTTATAAAAGCCATCTCATTTTTTTAGTGTTTAATTTTGTAGGCTTTACACACACACACACACACACACACACACACACACACTTTGTCCCTAGCAATGCTTGGATAGGTGTAACACATGAAATATCCATATCTATATGTCTGGACCCAGGGTTTCACAGCTAGCAGAACATTACCCACTCACTCCATTTATTTCTTACGATGCTTCCTGATGCCATCACTTTGCCAGGTACACGGTGTACACCTACTCGACCATGCACGGGTTTGGAAAGAAGAACTCATCTGACCAGGCACGTCAAGATCCAAGCTCACTTGTGGGCACATTAGGACAGATCGTGAACCATGTTAGTACAGTGAGCATGGTGAGTGCTGGGACTAGGCAGCATCATTCTCTGGCACTGCAGTCCTGTAAGCCGCTTTAAACATTTCTGTGACTTGTACCATAGTAGCTCTTTTGACTCTTCGGAGCATATGGGATTTTTTCACATGGATGAGCTTCGAATGTGACCACCGGTTTGTAGTTTGTTCCGTCACTGACCACTGTCAAAACATTGCTGACCAGTAGCAAACCACGAGCCTTTTTGCTTAGGGAATTCTCTGACCCAGTTATCTGGCCATAACGTTGTGTTATGTATGTGCTAATGAATTCCAATAAATATATAAAACACCCACACATACATGTACACACGTCCGTATTAAACATACGCAGACACATGCACACACGCACATATGTATGTTATATATGATCATTACATCATTGATAAAATAAATCTAATGTCAGGCCTAAGACTTTTGCATAGTACTGTATATAGCTATTATTCACTCACATTCTTATCAGAATAATCCCCTATGCTGAACCAATGCCAGCAGCACAAGGTGCAAAACTTACAACCCCAGACCGGGTGGCAATCCATTGTACGGTGCGCGCGCACACACACACACACACGGGAAGTGATGGTGTACAGTAGGATTCAGTTTGGGAAGAAGAAAAGCCAGTAGAGGGAGTGATACTCAGAGTGATGTACTGCTGAGAAACCTGTGCATTCACATGTACATTGATTTGACTTGTGACACCTAAACATCATTACAGTTCATATAGTTTTAATGTTTGGTTGATCTGTGTGTGTACACACATGCACCACACACTTCATAAGGAACACATGTACAGCTCCACATTAGTGCCATTACCTAATTAGCCAATCATGTGGCAGCAGTTGCAACAAGCAAATTCATGAAAATGCAAGCCAGGAGCTTCAGGTAATGTTTATATCATCCATCAGGACTAGGGCAAACAATTTGATCTCAATTATTCTAACCGTGGCATAACTGCTGGTTTGAGTACTTCTGTAGCTTCTGATCTCCTTTAGATTTTCACAGACACACATCTGTTTTTGGAGTTCAGAATGATAAACTACAGAAAAACACATCCAGAATGGCTACAATAACTATGTTCTCTTGAGAGAAACAGAAAGGAAACTTAAATGTACAACACTTTGAACCTTGAGGCAGATGGGGTACAACCCTACCCAGTATTAGAATAACATTTCTGCACAGTCAGCGTATATTCTGTCAGTATTTTTGCATGAGCACGCATTTATAAACATAAAATA
>JAVSBV010000079.1:3824574-3844453 GCA_033117975.1 Parotocinclus spilosoma | reverse complement strand
CACACACACACACACACACACACACACACACACACACACACACACACACACATACATACATATATATATATATATATTCTGTGAACCTTTAAAGCAATAACAAGTCATTTAGTATGAGATCTTACAAAAAAAATATTCAAATATTTTTTTAAAAAACATTTTTACACATACCACAGTCATGTTTTGTTTAATACTAATACGTCTTCAACTATACACACAATGGGTAAAACGGCTTCCAGGGGCCGCAGGTGATATATGATATTTTGTGGTAAAATGATATGGACGTGAATCTTAACATAATGCTTAACTTGGATTCATTTATAACAGCTTAAGAGCGAGGTTTTAAATCATTGTCTTTGTCTAAAACTGAAGGTTTAACCACAAAAAATTATTAGCAGTACTTTCTCTTATGAACGTATATAACACATTACATATCCAAACATTTATAATTTCTCTCTCCTCTGTAAATGAGCGTTCTTCTGTCACGGCCACACCAAATAATCACATAAAAAAAACATCTAACCACAGCTCTACACCCCCCAAAACAGACCACACAAAAATTCCAAAGAAGAGATTAAAGAGGGCACTTAGGTACAGTACTAAGACAGACACACACACATACGTAGCGCTGCATAATAAGTCACTTGCTAATTTCTATGGGTCAGCCGTGGAGGAACAGACATGTCAGTCATTCACACCTAAGAGATCGTACACAAAACAAGGACAGCTAGCCGTTTCTATGGTCACTAATCCAGCCACGCACGCGCTCACACACACACACACACACACACACACACACACACACACACACACACACACACACACACACACGTGACTGACAAGTCATTTAAACTACCTGAACACTTGCTTGATAAACATATTTTCCCTGTACATTCTACTTCATTGCATTTTCTGCTATTTTAGCATCTCACATATCATAAAAGTAAATTTTTTGTCTTTGTACTGAAAAAAAACCCTACTAAACGGACTAAGATAAAGAAAAACACTTACCAGCACTATAACCAACTCAATCTGAATGAATATAATGTCATATAAATTTACACCATTTCATTTTCATGACTTTAATAAAATATAAAAAAAACATATGAATGGGAGTTTATATAAAATCATATTTAGAAAGCCAGCTTTTATTACAACTGATAAAAAAAAGAATACCCAATGCCGGTACGAGATAAAGTTATAAAACTTGACATAGTACCTTGTGATTTTATGTAGTTATTTAAAGGTCAGAACTTGCATTGTTAATATATAAAGATGTATTGTTACATGTTTCAACTTACTTAATAAATAAATGCTAACAGAAAATACCTAAGAAAAAAAAAATACAGATCTGACACCAAAGCAAGATTAGATTATGTCTAACCAATCCATGCAAGTCCTAAAATTAATTCCCTCCAAATCAATAGAGGAAAAAACCTCCCTGCATCCTCGCCGGTTTGGTGAGGTCTGACTGTTTAAAATGCGGTGTATGACAGTATATCCTACACTTTTTCCCAGCAAATTAAATATTCATGTTCTACCTTGTTGTCTATAGTCTTGGGGGTAGTGGAGGAATTATATATGCCTGACAGGCAACAGCATGAATCACATCTACAGACACACAAAAAATGTACTATGCTATGTATGCAAGCCTATTCGAGCATATGTTTATCTAATACTCGACAAGACTAAAGATCTAGCCACATTCAAAATGCTGGTCATGGGAACATATGAGAGGCAGACTTATTAAAAAAAAAAAAAAAAAAGCTCTTTCACGCTCTCTTGTTTCAAACCTTTAACAGTGCAAGTCTTGCTCCGGAGCCCCCTTCAATTAAACAGGAAAATTGATGTGTATCATTAATTATGTCAGTAAAACTATAAATCATCTCAGGACGGCGTAATTAATTATTTTACCCGTGTGAGGAACATGACGGAGTGGTGAGATAAATATGGGGGGAGGATAGAGGCGAGAATAAAGGACTGTTTGGCCATGTGGGACAGGGGCTCACTCACACGCTCTATTTGTCCGGCCACTGGGACGTGACAGAGATGTGGCTGCTCTAGCAAGGACTTTTCCATTTTAGCAGGAAACAATAAAAGCTCGGACTTCACAACTCATTTCACTTTCTCATACACACACCCACACAGCAGAGAACATGTGCAGAATATTAGTTTTAAGTGGTGTATACTCTAAGTGTAAATATCGCTCAGGAAGGTAATAAATCTTATGAATAACTTTTATTCTACAAGTGCCGTAGTTTAACCAAATCAATAATAAAAAATACAGGATTTATAAAATTATTTTAAATGAAATGCCTAGCAGTATAATTTTTTTGCAAACTTTTTTTGCCTCATCTTTTTTTTTATATGAATAAATCAGACCACAATATATATTAAATATTTCATAGTAAATAGGTAATTTTGCACTAACTTCATGGTGGTTAAAATGCAAGTACATGCACTAAATACAAACATATTCAAATGACAATTTAATGTCATATTATACATTTGTATTTATCCATAGTTTTAATTCTTATTTTTCTTATTCTTATCATTCTGAACATCGGTTTGAAGTAAATATCGGCTTTGCACATGTCCTGTTTGCACTAGATTATTTTCATTAACTGAGTTTTTAAAGTGTTTTTAAACTTTGTCAAATGTTATCATTAAATATAAGTAATATTATAAACATTAATGACACTGCCCACGAAATTAAGGGATATTTAATTGTGGGATATTTTATTTTGCAACAACCCTAATATTTGTGAGTAGTATATATTTAAATATAATAGTATAATATAATATAATAAATCGTTTATTTTATTCTCATTTATTGATTGATTTTTAAAATATATTCTTATTGCCTGATTTGTCTTTTTTAATTAGTTTTATATAAATAGATTAATCAAATAATCCTATACACTAACAGTAATACAGTAGAAATATTTCTTCTACATGAAGAAAAGCTAAGCTTTTAAAATCCCTTTAAGTTCGTAATTCTAAAGGTTTTTTAATTATATTTTAACTATATAATATTGCAATTACATATATATATTACATATGTAATATATTACATGTAACAAAATTACAGATAAAATAAACTACTATTTGAGCTTCACCATAATTCTTTTCCCTGTATAAAACAATACTAAATATAATAATAATTTAAAATTATTATTATTATTATTACACAGACATAATAATATGAAGTATAATATTGTTGTATATTTTAATTAGTCATATACACAAAGTTTTTCATAAACTGAAATAATAAATGATTTGGATAATGACCCAAGCAAGGAGCAGTGAATGAAGATTTGCCCTGCAGACGATTTAGTGTAGGGGTGACGAGACTGGGTGCTGACCCCAGACCTTTTCTGTATACACACACTAGAGCTCACACTACATCACTACCATGCTTATCGATCCACACCTTGGGAGTGCTCTGTGTGTGTGTGTGTGTGTGTGTGTGTGTGTGTGTGTGTGTGTGCACGCAGAAAGAGTAAACAGCACTCATGATGACAAAACACTGTTCCCGCAAGAGACTCAGTGGTCAAAGTACTCTCCTGCAAACACACACATATATATAACAAAAGTAGCCAAACATGCGTGTGATATAAAGTGTGCGCTGTGCCTTTAATCAATAGCGCTTCTCTTTTGTTCTCGGGTTTGTAGCGGCGTGAAGACTGGCAAAGGACAGGTTAATGCTGAAGGGTCAAGTGATTTCACACCAGCGACGCCAGCCGCCTCAACTCTCAGCTCCAGAGCGTCTCTCCCTGATGACATCGCCGCTCTGATTTATGGCTTAGAGGACGGCGAGGTGGCAGGAAGGAGTCTGCACTGTTATCATATGATAATGACATACGAAAAACGCAGAACGCAAGAAGAGGCAAACAGGCCTAGATAGCGATCGAGTACCAGTCCATTGTTAATACATGGATTTTTAATTTTCCTACATATTTCATTCCTATTATGCTTCTGTAATATAGATTTCACAGGCCAACGTAAGAATGCTTAGGTCATATACTGTAGATAATTTCAATAAATCTTAATTCTGTACGTAAGCATAGTTTTTCACTGATTTGTCCAAAGAATTCAGGCAGAGTAAAAGACCAACAGAAAGAAATAAAGCAACAAAAATATGTTCGATTCGGCACGCAGTCATATCTGAAACTAACTCTACTGGGGAAAAGGGAACAGGTAAAAAGGGAAGCTGGGACAATGGAATTAATGTGGACTCTTATCAATGATAGACCATAATGTGGGCTACATCCTTACGCCCACAACACACACTCGCACATCAAGGACTAAAACAATGAGAAACTAGCACAAAGGAATTTACAGTATGCTCTCCAAAAGCCTCAGGAAATATCCACACCATTATCAGTGGGTGGGACCCAAGAACCATGAATAACCCTCCATTTTTATTATCCTGACATATTCAGTTAAACTTACACACTTTGATAATACAAGTAGGATTACAACAGCACATATATTTTCTGAATAACAAATAGTATCTTGAATATTTGATTACAAAATACAGAGCTGCTTGGGATAATATTCATATGAATTGTTCAGTACAGTATATCAGAATGAATACAAACAGTTTAGATGAACACCGTCTCAAACAAAAAAGCCATAATGTGGTTAGAGGTAAAGTCGAACTTTGTTCCCCACTGAGTATGTAAAAGATACACAACTCGTATCGTAAAGGGAAAGCGGTGGTACCAAAACAAACAGCGACCTTACAGTTCCAAACTAGAACAAAAAATATAAATTGTACAACTTATTTTACCATTTTAAGTGTTAAGAATACTAAGTTAACTACTCAATATATTTACGCAACAAAAAACGTTTAAAAATACTGACCCACAAGTTTCTTTTTATAGCCATTGACATTTAAATCATCATTTTCATTTTCAAGTTGTCCTTTTCTGTAATTTTTCGGTATTTTATTGTTTTAGAACTCCTGATTAGATTGATCATACAGTACTTTGTCTCCACTCTTTAGCTAGCTTGACATCAACTTAAAACATTTACCCAAACACAGATAGCAAAGAAAAATAAGCATGCAACTTCAACCCAAAAAAATTCAGACAAGGGGTTTCAATAGCAGAGGGTGTGATTACAGAAATGCAGAACACGTGAGAGGAATCAATATGAGGGTGAATGGGATCATGAGTAGCACAGTTCCAAGTTGGGACTGTGTGAGAAAGTGTGAGATGGATCTTATATGTTGGACTTATATACTGCTCACACATTTGAGAGGATATTATATTATGTAAAATGATATATAACCCTTAATTTTATGAGTGGTGTATTTAGACAGCAGGTGTAACAGAGATCTAAGTCAAGTGTAAAATCTAGCATTTGATTTTAAATGTAATGGTAACAAGAAGATAAGAATGAGCGAATGGTGAATGCAGACACGATTAGAGTGACAACCAACAGATTAAGAAAATCTCAGTCATGCAGAACCATTTCACAAACTCCTGAGACTTTAGACAAATGGATCTATAATCAGTGTTGAAGTACAGTATTGATAATAAAATTTGTTTTACTAAACAAAAGAAACAGTTCTCACATTTCAGCTATGGACAAAACGGATTTTCTGTGCATTCTGCTCCAAGCACCTTTAAGTGCCTTTCTTTAACAAAAAAAAAAAGAATTGTTCTCTAACTGATTCTGGCTTTTTTCTCACATTTCTCAGTCACAGTTCGTGACACGCTGCAGGTGAATTGACGACAGTGTTTTGGCAGTGTGATCCTGGCCCTGTATGATCGTTGTCTCTGAGCGTTAGGAGGAATTCCAGCACTTTATCGATCCCGACTCCACAGCTCGCTCGGGAGAGTTCTGTTTTCTTAACCTACTGTACTGTATGCCAGGTTTATCAATAGCAGGGGTCTCTGAAATCCCCCAACACACCCGTGCGCACGTGCAGCATTATGTCTGCGTTTGCTGGAAGCATTTTAAGAAAACCTTAAGTAAGACAAATTGCATTTCTTACACCCATGCTCTAATACAAGTTCATTCGAATAGCTTTGGCGTTTATGTTCGCATGCATCTTTGTAAGTGGTAATAGGCAAATTAGCACACTGAGACCTAGGAAACAGTGAGCACATGACGGCTGATGCCACAGTCCACTATGCTGCCTGTGTGGGGCTCTTGTTTATAGTCCATTGTGTCAGATGAGTAGGCTTCATTACCAGTAAACAGAAGCTGATTTGCAGGTTGGAAAAAGAACATTGAATGCTCAGAAATGACAGGTAGTGCAGTATGGTTAATGCAATTATTTTTCATGCTGGTTTTAATACCAATTTGCATATCAACACAGCAGCCACAGAAAAATCTCTACTAACAAAAATATAGAAATAACATGGACATATGGACATGGATATAACGTGACACTGAGGATAGTATTTCCTTGTTTAAAATAATATTAAAATGCAAACCGTTGTAAAAGCTTCATGTTCTAGATGTCCACAAATGAAATTTGTATGTACCATTTAACATCCATCCAGTCAAATGTCCATTCACTGAGGTCTTAATACTTACAATATTGTAGACAATAAACATTAGATTTTTATACAGGGGGTCTCTGATCCTGTCCGACAAATCCATCATAAGTTGGATTTTATTGTAAATCGAGGCGCCAAAGGCTACGTGTATATCTAATTCAAATCTGAATTCCAGAAAACTAGTATGAGTTAATCCTTGCGACAACTCCTGACAGAAAAGAGAACCACAGTCTTAAGTCTTTAGTTGACTGTTGAACGTTTTATTAAAGATACAAAAAGAATAATTACAGTATTTTACAGAACTGTTTTAATTAACATTAAGGTCTAAAAACGCTATGTACAAAGTTTCTAATTTACCACGTGACTTTGGTAATGCCTGGACAATGCCACGCCCATTCCATATAACAAATGGCTTTAGTCACCATCCTGTGATGGCAAAACAAATAAGGCAGGTAGGTATTCTAAGGATTCCCACCTATTTTGGGTTATTATTGATTAATCTGTGCATCAGTCTGAGAAAATGCTGGGAGAAAGTTTAGATTATGAATAAAACAGCATCTGCTTGTTATAACACTTTGGGATGCCATGCCACCGCGTTTAGTGCAAGTAATACATTTTGTTTGGTCTACAATTATTGAGACTGTGGAAGCCTAGTGGTTAAGATACTGGGTTGTGGACCAAAAGTTTAAGGGTTCAAATCTGACCATTGCCAAACTAACCACTACTTGTTCCTTGAGCAAAACCCTTAACCTATAACTGCTCGGACTGCAATTGTATCAGTTGACTCACGTCTGACTAAACGAAATCTCACCATCAGTGCAGATCATGAAGCATTTTAAATTGTTCTGAAACTAAACTAATCATATGGCCCTCCCTTAGACTGTGCCATGTAAATGAAAATTGAAAGAATACCAAATATTTCCACAGTTATATATATATATATATAGAGCTTTTTGTAAGATTCACAATCATTTCTTAATCCATAAGCACCAAAAATAAATACATACATTTAAAAGGGACATAAACCAGCAATAATACCTTCATGCCTACTGATTGCAATGCACTTTGAGGACATGTTGTGGGATAAAAAAAATGCATCGGGGACGTTTCAGCCGTTCTACTTTTGATGTGCACCTATGACCCATTTCGCAGACAAGCTTATTGATCAAACGAAAGCGCCGACAGGGGACGGTCCTGAAATGGAGATGTACGAGACCATCCTGCAAATGCGAGCCAATGAAACCGCAACATTCGATTTTAACAAGTGCGGCTTAAACGGCATTAATAGCCGAGCACTCAGCGGATCAATCCCTAAGGTTTGTGAGCAAGGGACTAGAAAAGACAAAGAAGGCGACTCGTGCAGAATTTCCCTGCTTTGTGCCACGTGTCCTTGTTATCTGCGTAGCTGTCATTATTTCATTCGGAACAATCCGACCTCCTGAAAGCTGAGGTTTTCCTGCTTCCAGAAGTACCTAATCCAGCCCTGCCGGCAGCTGCGGCCTCTCGTCGGCGCTATTAAATTAAAGCACCGCAGCCCATCTATTTAATAAGCACTGTAGCAGGTGATTTGAATAAGGACAGTATTAGTATTCCAGCAGAGCCATGGCTAAAAGCTGCTGACCTTTTCCTCTGTGCAGGAAATCCTTGAACACATCCAGCCAAATCACAGTAACCAGTAATAAGCCATCAATGCTAAAGAGTGTTAGCATGTGGGAGGTAGGTTTTTTTTTTTTTTCTCCTGCACCCAAACAGCATGAGCAGTGTACTATGATCTATCAGCTGGCTCCCATCCAGGAGGCGGAGGGGGCACAAAATGGCAGGGTGCTGGATTTATCATGCCATACCCCTCCCTCCCTCCCTCCCTCCCTCCCTCTCTCTGCCTCTCTCTCTCTCCTTGATATGGCATTGATCGATACTCGTGTTGTGGGTGTGAAACTGATCAATGCAGAGAATCAAAATTCCTCGCAAAAAAAATCCCATAACAAATCAGAGCCATGACCTTTGCCAAGACATATTTAGCCTTTTGATTCACACTTGAGAAAAACTGTGCACATTTTTTTAATCCACGCTACGAAATCTTACTTCTGATACTCCAGAACTGTAATAAATGTACTTAAGAGCAGATAAGCTCATTTAATGTTGCCACTGGAGAATAGATTAATAATAGTTCCAGTAGAGAATCAGTGTTTAGCAAAGTGAATCGATCACACAGGACGTGTTCAGTCTCCTGCTAAGCACTAGCACACTTTTAACACACCCTTGGCCTCGGTCCACAGCAAGCCTATTCCATCAGTTATGATAAACAATACGAATGACTAATGGTGAGATTGTGATGGGAAATATATTTGGGGGAGTGGGAAATAGCCAGCTTTGTGTTTTATGAGCTACTCACAATGTTGATGAATATTTGTTGGTGTGGAATCATAGCTTAATGTCAGGACACAATTTGTTGCAATTAGCCAGTTGATTTATCGGATTTGCTGCGCCTTGTGCACGGAACAATTAACACTGTGCACTGCGGCTTTTATTAATGGGGTGCAGCCAGTCTGCGCATTCCCCCCCCAAAAAAAATAAATAAATAAAAATGCGCCTGCGTGACGTATCACGTGCTTAATTTTCACAAGTAGGTCGGTTGTTTCATCAAGTTGCCTGGGTATGATGTTTGACAAACTAAATTAACAATTGCATACATTTCAAAGTGCTACCAGCAGTGGGGTGGATGAGAATGTTCAACACTTCAGTAGTGGTATGAATTAAAATTATTGGACAATATGTATCTGAGCTAAACACATCAAATATCTCCTGCACAACCACCCATTAGTTTAACACACAGACTGCAGACATCTTTAACTGTCATGGAATGCATCGCAAAATAACACAATCACACTAAAGCTCATTGTGCCTTAGTTACCATAAAAGCATGGCCATTATAGGCACGCGTCTGCAAAACTATGCAATGAAACAAATAGTTAAAACGAACCAAACAGATGTTCAGCTGCACAATAACAGGGTTCAAGTGGAGCGGGGTGCCCCTAACTGACTAATAAATGGCCCCAAATGAGTCTGCAATTAAATTTATACACTTGATTGCACTGCTGTCATGTCCAGTACGGTCTTATCGAACACCTGGGAACCATTTCCAAATAAATCCTTGGAGGGAACAAAAAAACTGAAAAGAAAAAAAACTAGCCAAGGAGGTGGGCGGGATTTGACAATGATCTAATCTATACAACAAATATGAGGCTCATTTTATATAACTTTTATTCGTTTTCTTGATTTCATCCATTTATAACCACTCTAGGACTATAAGTGCAAAGAAAAATATTTCCAGAAATTAATTTAACATAAAAGATACAACTTGTATAAAAACCTTTACAACATATGTGTATAGAAATGCTAGCAGGAGAACATTATGCAAAACATGCAAGAACATACTTGTATTTTTTGCAGAGTACTATTTGAAGGTCAAGCTCGTGTTTAATCAAAGAGCAAAACAAATCTAAAGACAAATACAATTAAGTGAATTATAAAATATTTTGAAAAATAATAATAAAAAAAAACACAGAAAATAGATCCCACTGTCTTAAAAGTAGGTCATTGCATTAAGCCGCAGCTACACACAGACTAACCGAAGACTTAAGATCTCTCATTCAGTCAAGGTTTTTCTCACTCTACCAGCACTAAGCCATACAAAGTATGTGGCCATTAGCCAACAACAATCTAGCTTCCCCTTTTAAATGCAGGACAGGTCAGTTTTAATGCTTAAAAAGGCCCTAAGCTCAAAAAAGAAGCTGAAGTTTTCCGCCAATCAGACACACCTTACTGGACAAAAGAGAAAGTTCATAACAGTGAAATCAGTCCAGGCACATCCACTATATAACAATTAGAACTCTTAACTTAAAATGTTGAGTAGACATACCAAATAACTAACATATTAAGACCTAGTTTATCTCATTTTATAATATTATGTTATTCCTTTTACAATTATAATAGGAAATTGGAAAAAGGTGCCTAGTCCCACCTGAGATGGGGCATAAATTAGACATGTCAATTCCCCTTATTCGATTATGCTTGCTAATTTTGTGACTTGTCAAACAATTACCTGGCAATCTTACCTTTTTCTTCAGTTACCTGGTTCACTGAGTAAGTAATGGCATTTTTAACTTGACCAAATTACCCCCACCCCCATGTCACTACCAAGCAATTGGTTCAATATGTGCCAACAAGATGTCGCGCGACAAAAGAAAATCATTACCTTTGCAAACCTTTCTGCTGTGTTTACGATATGAACTGCTCACAAAATTAGGGGATATTGAAAAATGTAACACTTAATTTTTGTGAGCAATGTAGCTATGAAATGCTTTGTACATTAAAAGCCACTTACTCTCACTCTGTTTGGCTTTGGCTTAGCAGTTTTTGTTTTCTTTGACAGATGACTAACAATCATCATTATGGCAAAAATAGTTACATGCGAGTCAGGCCATAAATCTTGCTAAAATAACCAAAATCGTCTCGCTGCCCCCCCCCCTTTAGAAGCAACCTGTCTTGAGTGCGGCCCATCTGTACGTAGTTAGCGGCACACTCACACAGATGGCCGCCAAACGCTTTCAAAGTTGCTTCGTCCGCACGTCTAACCTTACAAAGCAAACTAATTAACAGTAAACACATCGCGCAGGAAGGAGTCGTTTGAACGAGCCCTTTTTTTGCCACGGTCCTAATGAGGAGAGCGAGCAAGTAGGGAGCTTGAGGTGCCAGAGGTTGTTCCTTGAGCTCAAGGTTTACAGTTCTCTTAAAAAGCCAAATAAAACCTAGGGGCTACCAAGTGCCTTCAGCCTCCGTTACTGCGCCACAAGGTTTTAACAACCGCCTTTGAAAGGCACAAGGTGGAGAGGGTGGGACCCTGAGGTGGGGGTGTTAAGCATGTGTGAGTGAGGTCGAAGGCCCAAGTCACACGTTTAACTAACTGCATGGCCAAACACGGATTTATGGATTTGATGAAATGTCTTGATGATCGAAATCCCAGCACTGCTAACCGCAAAAAAGAACAAAACAAACACTGAGCTACGGTCTGAAACCAAAATTACAAAATACAGGTCAGAATCTCGGTACTGTTTCTGGAACTGTTCCAACATGTAGCCCATGTTGTTTATTCAATGACAATCGCAGAGAGCTCCCCAACTTCAGAAACTCAATTCGCAGAAAGGAGGGTGACTCCTTAGAAAAGTAATTAGATAGAAGCTTGCTTGGGCCAGCAGGAAATGTGAAACAAGCTCGCTGCCAAAAGTAATAATATTTTCAGCGTTTATTTCATTATTTATGAATTTGTTCAGGCAGGAGTAGACCTAATAATAGCAATCCCAGGGAGATCCACTGGCATTCCAATTTTATCAATAATAGGTCTGGTAGCAAAGTTATTTAATGTGCACAATATGTAGCTCCCCAACACCAAATACAATTAATGTGTCCAATTCAATTTGTTCATTATTGTTCCAGGGATAAACAAAGCCTACTGGAGTGTTGTTTGGACTTCACCTGTATTTTATCTTATAACAAATTTCAAACTTGGCTTACACAAGTTCAATTTTCAGAAGAGATACAAGCCATTTGGTCTTTAAGGGAATAGAAAGTCTCACAATTAAGACAAAGAACAAAGAGAAACTAAGAATTCTAAATCTAGAACACAGAGATGTCCAGTCTGGGCTGATAAAACATTTCCTGTATTTAGTTACATTTTGTTGATAAACAGATCCTGAAGGCCACAAGGAGAGCTGCTTATTCTCTTGACAGATTATTTTTCGGTTATTACATATATTCTCCCTGCTCACTAAAGTAAGAATACTGAGCGTACATGCTTTGCAACTGTGTTTCCCTTTTCTCTTTCCACCGAGGGCCGCTTGTGGGAGATGGAGGTGAAAGGGGAATGCTGGAGAAAGATAGAAAAACATAAAAAAAAGTAGTCTCCGCATGTCGGTGTGCTGGTTTTACATTGACCATAAGTAAGGCGTTCCTTTCTCCTCACCTCTCAAGAACGAGAGCCTGCGGCCATGTGTAAGCAATCAGAGCAGAGACATTCTTTTAGCACGTTTCCGTAGCAAAGCTACAGAGAGAGAGAGAGCTGAGGTAAATGTTAACACGTTGTGGGCTTGGAAATCCTCATGAGCTTGTCTCATTAGCAACTAATTGGCACGACTTGCCTCTGTCTTTTGTTCCACGTTCCGTTTTTCTTTCTTCTTTGGCGTCCCCCCACCCTTTGGGAAGCAGGGGAGTTGGGGGTTTGGAGCACATATTTCAGAGCCGGCTAGATGCAGCAGGGGAGTCGAGTCCATATTACTATAACATAAACACTGCTGTCCCACGATTAACCTCACCAGCCTCACCAGCAACTGAGTGCAAAATTGAGCACTCAACCTGCACAACCAAATTAGCTTGGAGATGCGAGGGAGAGCGAGAGAGGACTGTAACCATGCTGTTCTCCCACTGCCATCTCCCAAATGACTAATCCATTTTCCATATGAGCCTGACAGAGGGCATGAATAGCCTGCTGAAAGTTTGGCATAGTGATTACAAGTCATGGATAATACCGAGAGGACATTTACGTTCTGCCTGACAGGAACTGCTCATATAGTCAAGCACATGTCCTGCCAAGTACCGGTACTAAGTATTAGAATTATAAGAATGAGTATGAGTGTTCGAGTTTCATAAATGATTGCAGGATTCCAAATTGTGGGTAAGAAAAACATCCCCTGCATGTTTTTAGTGTATTCAGTAAAAATAACTAATTGTCTAATAATTCAATACAAAAATTGTGTACTAATGTGCCACGCTGTTTAGTAGGGTAGTATGCTAACTCCAATAGTCTTTTGTTAACAGCACAAGGCTTCAGTGGCTTGTTAGTAGGTCATTAAAATATGGCATGATAAATTACATTTAAGCATTTCATATGGCTGAGGTAAGAACCAGCTGCTGTGTTAAAACACCGGGTTGGGCTTGGAATTCCAAGGTCGGGAGATGCAGTTACAGTGCATTGCAGTGGACTGGTGTCCCATACAGGGTTCATTTGACTGTGAAAACTATTAGAGTCTGGACCCTCTCACACAACCCTAACCATGCTTAGCAGACTCAAAACAAGAACTTGCGGCAGAATTAAAGCTGTTCCCTGCTGAGTTTGTGTTATAGGTTTCATATTATCGATGGTAACTCGTATTAGCCCACTGAAGATAAATAGTGGTGTTCTGTTACTACCACCTCTGGCTATTCATTGTGTGTTAAGTGTTCACTTTAGCAACACAGAAACAGACAATACAGAAGGAACAATACAAAGACCATACTGACAATACAATAACAGTGTTACATTCAATAGAAAAGTGTCCAAAAGAATGAACACCGGTTACAATTACCCAAATTATCTTCAGTCATGATTGAATCACATGCAGAGATTCAAATAAGGAATCTGTTGAGAAGTAAACTGAAATAAACTGACACAGCCTCCACTGCTTACAAACACCTGAAACCAGAACTGGACATGAGACAACATAGAAACGGGACAGCATGAAGAAACAATTGAAGTGAAATAACAGTACAAGAGGTAACGCGTTCTACGTCAGAGTCTGACCTTTGACGTTACTGTGAGGTTTTAAGTAATCACATCTGACCAGGAGTACATTTTTAATACTCTCAAGTCCTTGGAAAAGCATGGAAAGAGGAGATGTGGGTCAGCTGAGCCTCGGGGAGGTAGGCAGAGGTTGACCAAATCCACACTTCAACTTCAGAAAAATCAGAACCCAGTTTTTAAGTGGTACAGACTTTGACCTCTATGAGGTTGAAAAAAAAAAAAAAAAAAAAAAAAAAGCATTAAGGCTTAAATGCTTTCCTCACAGGAGGGGAGAGTACATGGTGTGCAGCAAACAAAGTTCTGCACTAGAGTCTTGTTTAAACAGGCCAGGTGCCAGATTGAGAATCTGTACTTGGCAAAATGGGTTTTGGTGGAACTATTGGTCAGATGCTTAAGAGAGCCATGTGGTTTTACATAGGCTGGGA
Source organism: Parotocinclus spilosoma (assembly GCA_033117975.1). NCBI lineage: Eukaryota > Metazoa > Chordata > Actinopteri > Siluriformes > Loricariidae > Parotocinclus > Parotocinclus spilosoma. Next base: position 3,829,898 of record JAVSBV010000079.1, on the reverse strand, counting down.
AAGACTCGCAGCATGCTAGCTCCTTATATGAGGGCTTGTCAATTAAAGCAGCACATGAGGCTGTACATAAGCACTCATTGAAGATCTTAACATTATTATACCAGCAACATAAAAGAAAGACAGAGTTGGCAATACAGATATCTTTTCTGGCTATAGTGTGGACCATTAACTCAAATTCAAGATTCATAACTACTACTAATTATTAACATGCACACAGAATACAGAACCACCAACACTGAGATTATTAGAAGCATTATAGTATTATAGTAGTAGTATTTTATGAGGCGTGTTGTGTTCAGATCATGGTAAGTGTGTGCAGACTTTGTTGAATGTATTTGGTTGTTTGAGGAGCCTCATCTGTTCGACGGGAGCGCAGGGTGGAAGACAGGGTGTCACTGCATCAGACAGTGATGGATGCACCACATTCCATACGCAACTTGGCCAATTGGACACATTAACAAGAGGCACCTGCTTTCCTCCCCTGTACAAATCTATTAAAAGATAACAGCAATGGCGGCTCTCGGGCTGTTGGAAAATGATTGAACTGGATGAACCGTGTTATAGCGGTATTGCTGAGCAAACAGTGCCATCTAGTGGTAAGTGAAATGAACGGCGGCATTATGATTGCCTTTGGCTATATTGCAAACCTTGAGCAGCACAATCTGCAGGATACTGCGTGTAAATAAATTAATGATTACAATTTTCTTACTACCTCTACTATTATTTATCCAGTTTAGGCACAAATCTGCATTAGATGAATTAGAGAATAAAGGGGGAAAAAAGCTTGTGCTCAATGTTTTGCATCCAGTCAGAATAAGGTTGGAATATGGAAACTACATAGCCATAAAATGGACAATCTGAGCTTCAATAGACTGCACTTGTTTTTACATGTTGTTACTTTTTAGCCATTTGATAAATTATTATAAAAGATTACTCATTGCAGCACAGCATGACAGATGATTAACAGAACAAAACCTTTCAAAACAAAATATTACACTTAATTGGAGGCTGTCAGTGTGACAGTGAGTTCACGCGATGGAATTTGCTGTCACACGGTAAGAGCAACATGAATAAGAAAGGCCTCACCTTCTGTTCCCAATAGCGTAATAATACCAGGTATTAACATATGGAAAAGAGAACAGGGGAACATTTTGGATACAACCTGTAACTGAAGGTGCTATACTGAGATTTTTTTTTTCAAATTAGAATTTAACAGAAAATAGCTCTACATTGCAAATATATATACAATGTAAACAATAGTCTAAAAGACTATAATTAAAAAAAAGACTAGAATACACATTAAAAAGCACGTTACAGTACACAATGAAAACATAAGTGGAGCTTGTGATTTAATGTAATAAAATGATATAATGAGATTTAACGAGTCATTAAAGTGTTGCTAAGCACACCAAGATTGCAATCACTTTTGTTTATTTAACCAAGACCAATCATGACCACAATTAAACTTGATCACTGCCATATGTGCAACAATCTGTCGACTCTGATTCACTGGCGTACTTTGTATTTCTACCTATTTAAAAAGTAAACTTTTATTTTATACAACGGCACAGTAAATAATGGCTGCATATAGCTTGACTGTACATAGACATTGAGCACAAAAGAGGTGTAAAAAGCAAGAACCAACTTGGTTCAACAGACAGGAATGAGATTGGTGTGACAAAATCCTTGCCTAATTTTACAGTTTAGATGGAAGAAAATTTATCCCTAAATGAATCCCCAACAGCAGCAATAAAGTGCTGGATATGTGCACGGTTACTTTCTTAAAAAAGCTTCTTGCACCTTGATTGAAAAGGTTTTCCACCATTGGTTTGAACTATGTTCAAATTCCTTAAAAACACCAAAAACACTATCAACCATTTATTAGTATCAATCATATTACCAAAATAACTTTTGGGTTTTTTAATTTATAGGTTAAATTGAGGAATTGTAATATTGTTACATCTGTCACGTTATAGGTCAAAATTATCCGCTTAAACTTTCCTATGACAAAAGGAGATGAGTTTTCACAAGCTGACTTGTTGCAACAGTGGCATCCTATGACAGTACCACACCTTAGTATGAATCAATCTTTAAAAATTATAAAGAAAAAGCTTGTTGTGTATTTTATTGCATTAAGCAGATTTGACAAAATAAATGTACATTTCTCACTTGAAAACAGATTTAATCTGAGCCTAACAACAGTATTAAAAGCAACTTTTTTGTTGTTGTCCTATGGAGCTACTTGACAAAAAGGCTCCGCTGTTGCACATACTACATTCTCACATAAAGAAATTTTATGCCACAATAATGAGAAGCTTTGCAGGTTCTAGCAGAAGTCTTAAGTCACATATAAGCATTCAGATACAGGGCTATTACGTGCTAGTCTGTGGTACAATGAAAACAACATTTTAAACGTAATCACTACATTTGGCTTCCTTAACTATTAAAGACGATCAACTAAAAGGTTGGCAATACTTCAAAATAACATATCCCCTATTTTTTCTGAGCAGTGCAGTACTTAGTAAAACAGCTACTGATGCCTTTGTGATAAGCACGATTTGCATGCTTTAAACATTGCCTCTTTCTGGATGTACCTTCCTTTGGTTTCTGTTCTGTTCTTTTATTGGGACTCTTAGGCACGGCTGTACAATCCCAGTTAAAGCAGACCAGATAGCAATCATTACTTCTTCAAAACTGGACTAGTTCCCTACATTGGCTTAATAACTGTGACAAATAATCATACCTAACAGCAATGTTTCATGTAAGACTAAATATTACCGTCAAAGACATAAAACATACAACAGCCACAGCGCACAGAGGTAATCAGGTGCCATTAGCATCCTTCTAACAGAAGACAAGGCCTGATTAATGTGGAGATCAGGGCCATGTTAACTCCTGCTGAGCTGACCAGATCTCATTTGCACATTCAGATGAAGCCCACCCTCACCCACTTACTACTCTTTAACTCATTCATCATTCCATTCACTGCAGAGACATTTGCACGTTTGTAAGGGAATGGAAATCGTTTTACTTCATGAACACACTACCATGGTTTTAAGCAGCATTTCTTGCACTTTAAAGGAACAGGCGCCTTTTTTAAAATAACGGAAATCTCACATATCTTAACATTTAAAGACATTGTGATCACCTTTTTTTTTTTTTTACCATTCAGTTTTTTAAACAGCTCCCTGCTCCTAGTCTATGCGTGAAATAACATTGATAGCTTGTATCTAATAAAGTTACAATTACCTCAGAGCTTATTGGAAAAACATAGGGTTGGCTCGATACCATGTTTTATGCCTGATACCGTTGAAACATGTTGCACTCGGCTGTTGTACTTTTATCATCCTTGAGCTGATATATGATATATAAGCTGCATTCCCCAGACATTAGAATCATCAATTATATAGCAATATGAATAGTTGCATAGCAAAACATTATTTATTGTGGACCTACTGTTTGGCAGTATTAAAGCATATTCACTTTAAAATGCAGCCCTTTTGTTTTATTTGTTTTGTTCTAAAAACATTGTATAAAGCAATAGAACACTCCAGGTCATATGTTATTGTGAATAGCTGTAATTATCTTTGGTACTTGTCTTCAGCTTGTGCCTCAAATTTGTGATAACATGACCTTGAGTGATCGATTTCTTAAATATATTATAACATCTATCAAACAAATGCAAGTCTGGCTATGTAAAAGAACTGCATTTGTTTCTGTCTTTTCAAAGAACAGAATACTCTAGCATACCTAGTTCATCTTATTACAGAAGCTAAATTGCCCATTATACATTGGTACAGGCATCTTCACCACTGTCTCCTTGCTCTTTTCAGTGCAAAAAGTAGAAATTACACTGTAGATCACTTCCTGTGAATTATCATCTGGTACAAATACATATTAAGCACATATTAGGAAATCTCACAATCATGTTAAACCGAGCACACAGCATTGTTGTGGCGATTATGAAAGTTCGGCAAGTTCAGTTGTTAAACATAATTAATATGTGTACAATTATATAAGAATATGTGTAAGGCATATAGACATAAGTATAAATCAAGTATAAAATACATCTAAGCACTGCAGTTATTCAGTTTAGTAAAACACTGATGACAACACAACATTCGCAGAGAGAGCACCAGAACTGACATGGTTTACCTCATCAAAAGTTGTCTGGATTATTTCTCTACAAATGTGTTGTAAATCTTCTTCCTCCCCTTATAAGTAATGAAAACTAAACAATAACAATGTACCCTCATATAAAAAGTTAACACAAGGCCATGCTTTAAACGTGTCGAGTTGTCTGTACCTGGCATTAGACAGTCTGGCCGAATGGTAAACACTTTCATGCCTGGCAGTTTGTTATGGACTTTAAGTGTCCTCTTTAATGAAATTTACGACCATTTGAAAAGTGACGATCCACCGGCAGAACCTCAGTTTTTCACGCTCCTCCTTTGCAGCCCACTAAAACCTGCCTGTAAATCTTCTCTTGTATTGAAGCGGATAGCTCGAGTTGTCAGATATCACACAGTGACAAGCCTTTTTACCATCATTGTCCTGACAGAAATATGATATGACGAACTGCGGTGTCATACCGCTTAGTGTGATTTACCTGCCGTCGCCAAACGCCATTTTAATCAATCATGTGTGTCACTTTTTTACTGTAATGATCTTAAGGCAGAGAGAAGCAGTGTTAAGTGGATGAAGAAAGGCTTATCTGCAGCTTGATTTATGAGGGTGCTGCCCAAATGTACCTGGGGTTTCGTCTTCTACCTAGAAACAGCAACTTCATCAAACTGGATAATATGTAATGTAGGAAGTGATTCAGCTCAGAGTGGGAGGGACTTGGGCTAGGTTCTGAAAATCAGTACTTACAAGTCAGAAACAAAATGTCTCAGTACTACCAGCAGTGGAAATTCTCAAAGCTTGTGCTTATTTTTTTATTATTTAGGATACAAAACATGGTGATCATTGGGATATTACAAATTAAAACAAGAACGACAATAGCTGGAGGCTTCCAAAACAGGATCAAAACTAAAGCCTTATCTTACCTTAATGCTGCATGTAATGTGGTTGATGTGTTCTGAAACTTTTCGGGTAAGTTACTTGTGAGTGTGTGGATGACTTTCTGCTACTTATCTGTACCAAGGTGTAAATGGTGTTTGTCTGTCCTAGACGAAGTAGTACTCTTTTGTAACCTACACTGGTTAACGTTAGGGCTGGGGCGACGCGTCGACGTAATCGATTACCTCGACTACGAAAATACGTCGATTAGCATAACGTGCGTCGATGCGTCGCAAAGATGGCCGCGCCTACTGAAAGGCATG
>JAVSBV010000079.1:3790338-3802474 GCA_033117975.1 Parotocinclus spilosoma | reverse complement strand
ATATAGATATATATATATATATGATAAATCCCTTCATCTTTGTGAGCAGTGTAAAACATAATAGTTTTATCAGAATGTAAACTTCTAAATAGATTAGTAGTAGATTCTAAATGTTGGTGTGTCTGTAGTTTAATACAGTTTTGATATGTACATATAATTAGATTTAATTGATATGTAAAAGACTACTTTATAAAAACGATTCAACCACTCACCTTGTGGCCATGAGGCACAGGGGTGCAATCTCAATTTCTGGCCTAAAATACTGTGGCTAAAATAAGGCTCAGCAAATGGACTATAATATTCGGTAGTGACATGAAAATGTGATGTAGTAAGTGCTAATTAAAAGTTGTTTATTTTATATTATGGGACCATAGTTTTAACTGCTTAAATAAGTGTGTTTGTCTGTGTCTGGGGAAGGTAACATTTATATATCAGTACAGAGACCAAATAACACACAAGGATAGAACGATCTGATATATTTCCCTTGTAGGAACAGTTTGCTGACATTTATTTTTTCCAAAAACTGCAACTTTCTTCTGTATGACCAAAAGAGTCAAAAGATGTCCATTAGGTTACTGTGGTTCAGGTTGGGATTAGGTGCATGTGTAGCATTCATTAGCTACAGTAACCATTGGGTCAATGGAAAGTGGATAGTGGATACCACCTGGATAGTGAGACAAATGTGTGTGTTACATTTCACAGCCCCACTTTTCATTATTTTCTTATGAATGCACAACCATTGAGCTTTCTTCATTTTTTTTTTATATAATGGTCTCACATTTCTATATATTCTCATTTAGCAACCATCTATATTCAACGACTATAGACTATAATCCTGAGCATTTACAATGGGCTGTTCCATCATGTTATAATGTGTGTGAATGTTGGTTGTAAGGGCAAATTCAAGGCTTGAGGCCATCCCATAAGCAAAATGTCAACAGGATCAGGGAATGGTTATTAGTTTTGCAGGATATCCCCCGAGCAGTTTCTATAGACTGGATATACTACACTAAGAGCAAAATGTGATGCTTCTCAAATCCTACTTCTATTCTTAGATGATTTTCTTTGCCACATAGAAGCTTTTGTTGTGGTATAAAATAATACATTTTCAAAATCAAATTCCAGGATGCTGCATGCTCTAAACCAATGTAAAACAGATTACATCCTCTGCAGGAAACAAATATGCAGTTCCAGCTAAGACAAATAAGCCAGGATATCCTTAAATACTCGTGTAATGTAACTGGCTGTAAGATTTAAAAATGAGGAGCTTGAATGAAAATCCTCAAGGATTTTCTTGCAGATTGGATCTCCTATTCATGTGAAATGTAGAATGTCAGCAGCTTGCACTGACCTTGACACCAAAGACAATCTGACCCTTCATGTATTAAAGTTATTTCTTTAGCGAGCCTTGATTTATTCATTATGGTGGAGCGAGGCATGTCACTGTCCGTTATCAGTTCAGCCAGGACGTCAAAAAGCTGCGTTTGTTCATGTTTGAGGATGACAATGACATTCACTGTCATAAGAATCAGTCTGTGAAATTTAACCTTGTGTAAAACAATGTTTTTTAAATGATTATTATGATAAACATTTCTTTTGCTTTAAACCCTAAATTTGTCTTGATCCGGTTATCCCAGAGAACCCATGCCAAGACATGGTGGGGCTGGGCAGGGTCTTGCTGTTGCACTGCTTAGGAATGATCACCAGACTGGCCTTTCCTCCCAAAGACTCATCCAATCGTGTGCATGCGATGTCCAACCCAGCTGGCAGAATAAAGCCAGGGCACAAGCCATTTCTCTGCACTGTTGGGCTATCGCATTAGTCTGCTCTACCACCTGAGCACCCTCAACAATGTTACACTTTACTGGAACGAAAAAATCACAGCTGCTATGATAAGAGGACTTTACCAGTGAATGTAAGACCTCCTGAAGCAAGACCAAGACCAAAGAGGAAAATAGATTAAGATAAAAAAAAAAAGAAGTTCAAAATGAATGTAGTTTTTTCACTAAACAATATTAATCATATTTGCAAAATATAACATTAAATAATATATAGCCTAAAATGATTATTCATTGTTATTATATTATAGTCTCAGTCAAACCTAGGAACTTTAACTTTTGGAAGTATATTATGGTGATAATTCTGTTTCCTTTCTTTTCTCAAACTTAATCACAATCACCACATAACATCAACTAATTATAAGCAACAACATCCAATCTGTCAGTTGTTAATATTATAGTTTTATAACACAATAATAACAACAACATTATCAAACAAAAACTATACTAAACTACACTAAGAAAAATCTTAACATTTCTCTTTTCAAAATAAAATGTGTTTATTGATTGGACACTGAACAAAAAGAGCAGGAAATTGTTTTCCCTGTAAGCCAGTCTGAGTGCATATTTTATTTATGTCTGATTCATTGTGCTTGAATGGATTATATATAATCAATAACCATAACTTTATATTTAATGTTACCTCAGAAAGACTTTTCCCAGTCCGCCCAGCCCTGAGACTTGGTCTTGAGTACAACAACACTAGTGCAATATGATCCCAATACATGTATTTTCTGTTTGTAGTGGAACTTACCTTTAGTGTTATTCCCTGTGAATAGTTTGTCATCAGTACTAACCATGCATGCACTCAGCAATCCATGAATCAGTGTCTGTGTGTGTGTGTGTGAGTGTTAAATCAAACTTGTTTTGTGTGTAAAATATCTGACTAAGTTCAGACAGTATGTGTTAATGTTAGTACTCAAACTCAGCCTACCTAATTTTTGCATGCATGCACGGAGCCTCTCCTCAAGATTTGACACCCTGTTGTGGAGCTCCTCGTAGTCAAAGGCTCCGATCTCCTCCTGCAGCTCGCTTAGCACTGACGTCAGATTCTTGACCTCCTCTTTAAACTGCATTACCAATTTTGCATCGGCCTTGTATTCCTCCAACACTGGTATCATTGGCCTAAGTTCCTCCATTTTCGCTTTAATGGCCTGTAAGGTTAAAATAGGCTTGGTTCAGTAGGCATGTGTGCAACCGTCCTGTCCAAACACCTATCTGGCCCTGACATGCCCTTTCTGTCTAGCCTGACGTGAGTGCGTTGTGTGCCTAGTGTGCCTAACACAGATGCAGTACGCGATGTGGCGGCACGCCATAAAACAAGTCCTCAGTCCACAACGAACAATTGTCAAAACTCTTTTTATTCGTCAATGTTTAAAATGCAATGTCTTAGGTGATTACATGCTTTGCATCACATACAACATTGTTTACTCGTTACGCTTTTTCCCCTGGTAACAAAAATGTGCAATAACAAACCTGAATGAGGAAAGACACGGAAGAGGGTTCACCAGAACATAAGGAAGTAAATATCTAGTCACGGAATGCTTCTACAGTGGCATGCACAGAAAGAGCGCAACATGGAGGTGAATATTGGCCTCGAAATAAACTAAGTGGTGCAAATGTTCAGTAGACCAGCTCAGGATTACAATGGGATTGAACTTGCTCTTCAGTCTCTGCAGCTTTGTGATATAAGTCCTAATTTTAGCCCTGCAAGCAAGAAGATGAGAAACTGTTGAATAGCTAACTCGCTAACCTGTCTGAAATATATATGCACACACACACATACACACACACACACACACACACACACACACACATATATATACACACACAGACATATACACACACACACGTAAATCCAGATACAGGTGTGATCACAGCATGGCACGTTAACAGTGGGTATAGGACGCAACATGCAGGTGTGCACATGGACAAACTGCAGCGTAGTAATCATATTAATTGCAGATATGCAATAATGACTGTTAAACTGCAAAGTTTGACAGCAAAGCCATAAATTATTCCAATATTTAAACACCATTATGGCCTCGTTAAGAATTTATGAACTATGCGGGACACGGGGATTCCTGAAGTGCTAAATGACACGAGTAAAAATGGACGTGAGACTGTGTGCGATTCCCAGCACGCTTAATAAAGTTATCCTGCGGCTGACATGCCACGCTTGCACGTGCCTGAACATGCCTGAACATGCAGAGCCAAAACGGGTGGAAGTCATGCATAGGCGAGCAGGGTAACGTCCTCTGACAATTGAGAGCAAATTAGCAGGACTTCCATGCATATTACATGTTCGAATGACATTTTTTACACTCTTTTACACTCTTTAAGCTCAGCACGTCGCTGGCTCATTGTTAGACACAAACTAATTAATCCTAAACACATTAATCACAGTGGCTTCACAAGACAAAGGTAAGCAGGAGGGCATATTACAGGTGGGAGGGGCAATACTGCAAGTAGGAGCAGTCAGGCTAAAATTAGAACTAATAAGACTGAGATATTGAACGGACGAACTGGTTATGTTTCCTGTACCTTGTATTGCTTAGCGATGTTCTGCTTGTGGTTCTCCTCAACCTGTTTGAATTTGGTCTCCAAGCCACGTAGCTGCACCTCCATCCTGTGAACGTACTGCAGGTCTTTCTGCGTTCTCTCGTCCAAAGTCTGGATGGACTGGGTCATGTTTTGTACCTGGAACGACACCGGAGAGGGGCCAATTAAAACAATGGGACTGATCATCAGGGGAGCATTTTGTAGCAGGGTTCAACGGATAACTGGAAGGTCAGTTCAGAAAAAATAGTAATGAGACATAAAGGTGTGTGTGCAGTCGGTGTGCTGTAAAGGTTACTTTTTCAAGGAGCTGTCTCAGTTGCTTGGTCCTGGCGTCCCGAGAGCACATGGTCTGCTGAGGAGCCACCACGGTGCACACGCACCTGCCCTCACTGTCCTGTGCCGAGCTGTACACCTGCCATGATTCCTCCGGGTTTGCAGGCAGCACCTGGCCGGAGCACACAAGAGAGACACAGACAGACAAACAGGGTCAGGAATTGAAGCCCCACCAAGGGTTCAGGAAGGCAAACATTAATTGGACGCAATCTCAAGCTCCCACTGAAGACTTTACCAAGCAAGTAAACTTTATTAATGATTAACTGTTTTAGCCCTACTTATCTCAAAGTGGGTCGGGGGGTGACATGGAGCCCATCCTGGGTAGCAGGTGGAAATGCACCCTAGTTTGGCAGGGGTTGCTGTTGCAGCCTTTAGGGACGATTCGGTCATCTGACCCCCTCCCTCACAGACCAATCCTGCGTGCTGCTGCATCTCGCGTTTGCCGCCGTATTAAGTTACCACCCTAAATTTTCACTCCGTTTTGTCACCTTTTCACACTAATCTGTATTCCTCCCAAGCACACAGCCAGATATTTCACTTATGTCATCATGCTGGGTCTGAGCCACACGCAGCCAAAGACATATCCACACATGCCGAACGCCTTCCTATCCCCAAGAGTCGTGTGTACAAATGAAGGGCTCTCACCCATAAATAGCTCACAGCTGCCAGGTCCAGGAGCTTTCACATGTCAGAAGCTGAACCACAATCATTGTTTCCTCAAAGGAATTCTTATGATCTAAGAGTCACATCTGTAGCTGTAGCCATCTGGACTTCAGGAATGTCTTCTTCATTTCATTTCGATTTAATCATATAATTGAATGAAGCCTCTATTCTTATCAAACTGGCAATGGTGTGATGAACTGAACGGGCGTCTAACTAAATATCCAGCGCACACGTTACAATTAACTACTGAACTACGCAAAATGGCCAATTTTCTAAGCCATTACGCACATTAAAGCAGACCTTTAGAAGAATAGCACATTTAGGCAGACCTCTAAAAGAAAAGTTCTACCCATTTTCACTCGTGCAATCCGATTAACAAACTTTTGTCAATTATCTCAATGCGAAGACTCATTTTCTGGCACTTTTCGCAGAAACTGTAATTGCTTGAAAGTACATTGCTTATATTTCTAATTACGATTTAAGATTGAACTGCTTGTTATCGTTTTCTCACAAAGAGAACACATTTAGCATCAGAGAAACAGAAAGATCACAGCATCAGAGCCCTTGAGTTCCTAATCAGTAATGTGATTCTAATTAAAAGATGCTTGGCTGTTCAACACCCATAATAGGAACTGTATATAAAAGTGATGGAAATTGCAGTCACAGTAAGTTACAGCTCATCTGTTATTAACAATACCTTTACTCGCTCATAATGATACATTTAATCACGTTTGACTTCAACTGAATAAACTGATTTTAAAAAATCACTGATGTTTTGGCACTCCACTGCATCTCTAAGAAGGTGTGGCTTTCAAACGGGTGGTTAATGATCATTAGCATTATTAGTATCCCAAATGAATCGAGATTTGATATGTATAAACACATTTATGTTTACAAGCAGCCCTCATACAACGTGTTTATTAGAAGTGTACAAAACTATAATGCATAAAACAAAAATCAGAGTGTGATTAGAACGAATGACGTTTAATTATGATTACTTCACTGTGATCCAGGACTCCCCAAAGGCTGTACCTGACAGAATTATCTACACACACAGTAATTAATTTTAAAAATCTTACAAAATCAATACATTTTTCCACTGATCCAGATTCACAATTTTACCTTCAAAAAATAAGAACCTAGTCCAATTGACCAAAAACAGTACACCCAAGTGTACGGTAAATAGCATGCACCATTAAAAACGCATATAGTTCCTTTATAATTCATAAATAATTAATAAACAAGACTACTCCTAGTTTAATTCAGCTAAATGAAAAATTGCAAACACACATTTATTAAAAAAAAGCATGGGTGGCTATGCCACAGTCGTAACAGCAATGTAACATAACCTCACATAAAAAATCCACTTATCCATGATCCATTATCAGTTCTTAAATAATGAATAGTAATTGTGAGTGCAATTACAGTTCTATTATAATAATGAATCATTAATAAGAATGTTTCCAAACAGTCTAATGAACACCCCCCTACACTATACCTCTAAGCATTTCTAATATTTAAAGTGACTGAACAGTAATTAATGAATTGTAAGTATAACTAGAATTCCATTATAACATGGTCCCACCGAGTTTAATTCAAGACCCCCAACAATATACCTTACAGCATTAAACAGTAAGAGAATGCAGCAATCTTTAAGATTGTTTAAAGATGTATAATCTGATATTCAAAAATAAGTGACTGAATGGCAAATAGCAAACAACACGATCCATTTGTTAACCATATGCAATTCATTTCTAAATAAAATGTAAATTATAGTTCTGTCCTAATGAATAAATAATTAATAAGAAGGCTACTTCCAGTTGAATTTAGCGATACACCCACTTATGCGTTTCTAACATTTGACATTGACTAGGAATCCCAGTGATCCATATTAAGGGTCATTATCTTTTAAGTAAATATAAATGCAATTATATTATGACCCCGCCCATTCTAATTAATCCAAAGCACGATATCATATATGGTTCTCTGAAAATGATTGAATAACTACTATTAAATATTAAAATTGCAAACAGAATATATGGAATTGTAATTTCCCAGGACTTTAATCATAATTGTCTTAATTAATGAAACAGTCTCGTGCTATAATAAGCACGGGAACGCAGCTGATTTAGCCCCATACGTTCCTGCAATCACAAGAGTCCCGGATGCTATTAGACTAGTGAATACACTGAGACGGGATGGAATGAATTGCTCAGTAACTCACAGCAGTGCTCCGGTCCGCTCCCGCAGGAGGAGCCGCCATCAGCCTGGTGGAGTTCAGGCCCACCAGCGAGGGTAGAGTCTGCGACATCCAGTTGGTGATCATGGCCATGGTGCTGAGCACAACGCCGATCTTCAGCAGGGGCAACGACATGTCTGCGCGCCTTTCTACCTCTCCAAATCCTTCATTATACACACTCCAGTGGAGCCCGAACCTGGAACCCGGTATCCCCCATAAAACTTTGGTAGTGCTTTCGAGTCCCGTTTTGGGACGGAGCGTGCTCGGACATGTCTGCTGTCCTTTTCTGGACCTAATAGCAGTAGTGACACGAGGATGCTGATCGGATCTACTGATCGCTGTCAGCAGCGCTCTCCTTCTCTATCCCAGTACAGAGAACTGCGGAGCCTCGCCCGTGCAGCTGATTGGTCCGCTGTCCCCGCCCACCGCTCAGCCTTATTAATTATTCATAAGCCTCTCACTTTAATGTACAGAGCACTATATACTGTAGATCTCGTATATTAACCTGTCAAGATCTTTTTAGATTAACGATCCTATAAATGCATTTCGCATTTAAACACTATCTGTGAAATGCCCAAGAAACAAAACATGCTACTTTGAGTAAGCCATGGGATTAAAGCTGCCGTAATACCAAGACCAAAACAATTTCTCACATTTGTGACTTAAACCTAACATAGGGACATTGTTACACTTCTAAAAAGGTTTGATATGTAATTAATATTTATAATGACAGCATTATTCTTATTCTGCACACACAAGTTAACCTACAGTGATAAAACATGTGGATGCCATATGGACACTATTACATTATTTTCCAGCCAATACTGCAATCCAATTTTTGGGAGTAAGTAATGTGCAGCTTACAGTAATTTGGGAAACACAAATCTAATGGAGTATAGGAACCAGAAGGTGTAGTCAGAGATCCATGATCTATACAACAAACAGGACTATTGCTTAATGTTATGTACAAAATATAGATACTATTGCAACATGCATGACCGTAACGTTTCTATCCTCAACATATTTCAAAAATCTACTAGTAAAAATGACCATAATGCTAGATTATGGCAGCCATTACAATTAACCAGTTTTTGGTGTTCACAGTAAATTCCGACTATCTATTATGTACTGTAAACATTTACTAAAAATGCAGTATACTTTTAAAATGCCATTATCAGTGTCCTAAGAAAGGACGTCAATTTCGTTCTATAATATACTGTAGATAATAGTATACTATACTACAGCCTGGATGGACCCGGGTATTTAAAATCAGTTATTCTCAGAGCGGAACGTCACGCATCAGCCAACAGGGGGCAGTGCAAGATCCTTTTTCCTTCTGGTTACTGACGTTTTGTTCTGCTCGGAGTGTGTTGCAATATTTCATTTTGAAATATACCCTCATTTTTGTAAGCAGTGTAGATCAGAAATGTTGAGGCAGGGACCCTTTGTTACTTATTCTTTTGTTTCTTCTACATAATACCCAGCTCACAAAAATTAGGGGATATTTGAAGAAGAATTTGAAGAGGATCCCACAAGAACTGCTGGACAATCTGATCCTGTCTATGCCCCATCACTGTCAGTGTGTTTTGACAGGTTAAGGTGAGCATACACTCTACTAAACAGTCAATGTGGGGGCACTGTAGTCCAGTTAAACATGCTTCTGTTCACCCTCATAAATATGTCACTTTCTACTCAATCACGATAATTGAGTTTGCATCCCCTTTGCGTAATCGAACAACTTTCTTCAACTTTCAGTTAATCATTTGATTTTCCGATGATCTTGTTTAATGAAATAAAATCAAATCATTATTTTATTAACTGCTATATATTCATTTTGAAATAGCCCCCATTTTTTAGAAGTGTTCAGTTCAGTTTGAATCCAACATGATCACATTTAATAAGTACATTAAAAGTTGTATGTCAAAATTGACAGACAGTCATATTTTTTGCACATTCATAATAATGCTGTCTTTAATTATGAACTATAGAAATAAATTACACTTTAGCTTTGCTCTCTAACTACAGATACAGTGTTTTTCACCATAGGTGCTGACATCATTCACTGCATGCATTAGCACTCTGGTGTTATCCACACAAAAAGTGTTAAACCATAGCACTGAGGTTCCGAAAAAACACTGTTTGAATAAACACATACAGAACGAGACAGAGAAAGAGAGACAGCAAGAGAGAAAGAGAGAGAGAGAAAGAGAGAGAGAGAGTAGGAGAGCGAGAGAAAGCAACCCCTGATAAAGGTGAGTGCATAGGTTTACAGATGTGAGTTGTTTAATGTCTGCATTATGTTTTTATAACATGACATTGACCAAAATGTACACTGACCGGACATTACCATTGTCAAAGCTAAGCAAAGTAGCAAGGTTACTTTAAACATAGGGATTGAGTTTACGCAATCATAGTAATTATTACACAAAATGAAAACATTTAGTACAGTGCACTGTACAAAACGATAATCGATAAACGGTCATCTGTGTATCTTTTATACAACTTGAGAAACATTTACCAAAAAACAATGTGAAAGAGATATTACCCTGTTATTTTCTGCTTGCAATTCTATTTTTTTGTCAGTAGGTGTCACAGGGGTTTACTTGTACTAGTTTTATGTCAGTCAGATGATAAGATGTACAGTCGATTCTGGTTAATGGGACCACATCATTGTTTTCAACCAGCAACCAGCACTCGGTCTTCTCCTATAGCATCTCAGATGGTTGAAGAATACAAAGCAGGGAATTTAACACTTTCCCGCTTTACAGAATCTCTCCAGATCATCCAGGATCTTAGGCCCCCTCTTGAGCACTCTCCTCTTTAACTCGCTTCACAGATTTTCTATGGAGTTTAGATTAGGGGACTGAGATGATCATGGAAGAAGCAAACTTATTTTTGATTCTGCTGGAAGATCCAGTGATGACTCATTGCTGGTTTCTTGTCACAGGCAGACAGATTGTGATGTACAATGTCTTTGTATTTCTCTGTGTCTATTATACCATATACCTAACTAGACCGGCCTTTGACGAATAAACAGCCCCACAACATCACATAACCTCCACCAGTAGGCATAAGGCGTATTCTGAGTTTTAAGCCAATGACATCTTTGAGTGTTAATTGCAAAAATAAGTCCATCTGACAGATTAGCAAATTCATTTTTTCTTTAGATGGCTTTTGCCTGGCAAGCCTTCCAATAATATGCTGGTGTGTAGGTTACACTTCATGGTAATAAATGTGGCAATAAAGGTAATGTGACAAATTTCCAATTGGTTGGAATGTTTTCATTACTGCCCCAAATAATAGATGTAGCAATTATTCTCTTTGCCATGTTGAAAAATGACTTTGAGAGAAAAATGTCTTTCCTCTCTGACCCAGACCGCTCCACCCTGGGATTGAACCCAGGACCTTCTTGTTGTGAGGCAGTGGTGCTACCCACTGAGCCACCGTGCTGCCCTATTAGTATAGTTATGATCAGTATTCAGTTTTCATTTTGGTTTTAACCCTGCATTTAATGGTCAGGGTCATGAATGCTCCAGTGCCTGTCTGGAGAACACAGAACACAGGCCAAAACATGCTCTGGATGAGAAGACAGTCCTTTGCATGGCTGAACCGGGGTCGCTGCTGTAATGCCACAGGATCACATTCTAACTCCGCTCCCTCAGACACAGCCATGTGAGTCTGCATCTGATGCTTAAAATAGGGTCCCAGCAGTGGTGAACTAGCACTATCAGGCTGCTGCAAATGGGTTGGTTCCCCAGAAATGAATTACATTTATGCCTAAAGAGTAAAAAGGCATCATCATTGCTATTATAAATTAGTCTTAAACTCTATGTCCAAAAAACTGGCTCTATAAACGATAATTTAACATGAGGGACGTTCCTGGTTATGGCAGTAATTTAATCCTCAGGGTCCATAGAAGTTCAGATTGGTCACGATTTACTGCTCCACAGATGAAGAATTGCTGGCCATTCTCTTTAATGCTGTGCCAAAAAGAAACTATTGCATTATACCTCATTATTTCACTCAAAAGCATTGCTGTTTCACTAGCTATGGCTTCTTTTGTTTGACACATTCAGGAATTCTGAAATAATTAACATGATGCAATGTGACTGTTATTTTACACACCAAGCCCAAAATAGCCAGTGTAGCAATAACACATACAGTTTTAACATTGTACATGTCATGCCAGGCCCAAAAAAACATTGAAAAAGAAAGAACTAGTGTCTGGGACATGTGCTCTGCTGATTTAAATTGGATTTTTATATTTTTTTAATTATTATTGTTAGGGTTCCTACCTTCCCCCTGGTGCGTTCAGCTGTCCTCGCCGGTCGCCATTACAGAGCCATCGGTGGGACGGCCTTATATCCACTATCTTAATTATGTCCAGGGACTATAAAGGCGTGGTTTTTGGTGCTGTTCGGGGCCAGGTCATCATTATTCAGACGGGATTCCATCTCCGTTCGGTTCGCGTGTCTGACCACCGGCGCCCTTGCGCCCTACC
>JAVSBV010000079.1:3777720-3790238 GCA_033117975.1 Parotocinclus spilosoma | reverse complement strand
TATCCATCCACCCACCCAAAAATCTATCTATCTATCTATCTATCTATCTATCTATCTATCTATCTATCCATCCATCCATCTATCCATCCATCCATCTATCCATCCATCTCTCATTCTATCATTCCACTCTAATTTATCAATCAATCAATCAATCAATCAATCAATCTATTCATACATCCATCCATAAATCCATCCATCCAAACATCTATCTATCTATCTATCTATCTATCTATCTATCTATCTATCTATCTATCTCCCATTCTATCATTTCACTCTCATTTATCAATCAATCAATCAATCAATCAATCTGTCTATCCATCCACCCAAAAATCTGTCTGTCTGTCTGTCTTTCTATCAATCTATCCATCCATCCAACCATCCATCTATGCAAATTCTATCTATCCATTCATCCATCCATCCATTTATCAATCAATCAATTAATCTATCAATCTATCCATCAATCCACCCAGAGAGAGAGAAAGAGACAGAGAGAGATAAAGAGATAGATAGATAGATAGATAGATAGATAGATAGATAGATAGATAGATGTTTGGGTGGATGGATTTATGGATGGATGGATGAATAGATAGATAGATAGATAGATAGATAGATGTTTGGATGGAGGGATGGATAGATGGATGGAAGGATGAATAGGTAGATAGATAGATAGATTAATAGATTGATTTATATATATTTATATATATGAACCTCCATATGTTTGGTTCCATTCATCCATTTATCATAAGTTGCAGCCCAATTCCCAAATTGTGATATCACTTTAGTAGGTCATAAATGCTACATGTGGTACTATCTTGTGTGGTCGATGGTATCTAAATGTGTGACTAAATGTGTTCTGTCATACTGCGTTCCCTGAGAACACACCTCATTGTTACTCAATTCATTTAACTGTAACTTCATTCAAATTTATATTATTGTCATTGGTGTGTAACAAGCAACACTTTGTGATTAGGGAAGAATATCTTACCCCACGAAGGTGTGAACTTATTTTTGTTTCGTAGTGTTTCTCGATAAATCAAACAGGGTACATGTGCTGAACGAGGCCCTGATCATTAGAGAACATCCTGAACCAGGTATAGATTTATCCTTGGTTTTTAGGAACAAAGTACATTTAGATAATGAGGTTGAATGGATCATGTAAATAAAATACAGGGTGAGTCAAAAGTCACAGGACACACCGCATGCTGCGTCGTGAACTTTTCGTAAAGGCTGGTAAAAGGTAAAAAGTTTCTTTGCTGGTAGTGGCTGTGACGGATGTAACAGTACTGTGTGAAATTGTTGATCTTTCTGGGTGTTGGTTGAAGTTTGCAGCTATGATACAGTAATCAAGATCAAAATGATCAAAATCGTCAATTATATATTTAGTTACCTGTGATGAACAACAAAAGATTTTAACTTTCTGCATTGATAACTTTTGAACCTGACTTGCTGAGGGGAGGTTTCAGTTGTGCCATGTGTGATGTCTTTGCATGAAGGTTCAGCATTTTGCTCACAAAGGATAGTATCCTGGCACCACATGTCCAGGTGGTGTCCTAGTATCGGGCATGGCATACCCATGTATGAGTCTTGTGTCTGTTTATGTGGATATTTAGAGTTTCCTGGTCCAGGTGTTTCCAGGTGTTTCTTTTTTAGCTTTCAATGGCCTCTCAATTTTCTGCTAGGGATGGAGGCCTGGGTGCCCCCATGTTGTAGACCTTAGCAAAACTTCCACAACAAAGTAATTATAGAATTGTTTCATTAGATGATCACAAACTTTAACTACAAATTGAATGTATAATAGTATAATAATTGCACTGCTCACAAAAATGAGGGGATATTTCTAAATGAATATGAAGAGGATCCCACAGAATTGCTGGACAATCTGATCCTGTCTATGTCCCATCACTGTCAGTGTGTTTTGGCACTCTTGGGTGATCATACACCCTACTGAACAGTCAATGTGGGGTCACTCTCGTCTAGTTTAACATGCTTTTGTTCACCCTACAAATATATCATTAGCTACTCAATCACGATAACTGAGTTTGCATCTCATTTGCCTAATTGAATCAAACTTGCTTTGACTTTTCATTTGCTTTTCTGATTATCTTGTTTAATAAAATTACTTTATACTCATTTTGAAATATCCCCTCATTTTTGTGAGCAGTGTAATATCCCTTTTAAAAGCCACAAGGGAGAAGCCACAATCAATTGATTTACAATGCTGCAAAGAAATCACATGAAGGTTCTGAAAGTGTCCTGAATTAAATCCTACCTGTTTCCGTAAAACAACTCTGTGGTTCGTTTTTGGTTCAAATTTAATTGGTTCCAAAACAGGAAATTTTGTATTCATTTTTACTAGCTGGCGGTTTAGGCAGTAACAAAAAGTAACTTCTGGAAAGTTCTTTAAACAGCAGACAAATTAATTAGTAACTAATTCAAACATTTTATTTCAATAAACCTAAGTGTGTAATATATCGTAATATAATTGCAATCGACTGGAGATCTGTTGCTACATTAATACCTCATGGTTTTTATTTCTAGGGTTGATTATTCAATTCTCTTTTCACTGTTAATTAACCAGCTGTTATACAATTGTAAATAATAACTTTAAACATCAAAATCTTAGTAAGACCTTATTTTATAACCTGATATTCTTGAGAAACAGGAGAAAGATTGAGCTATGTATGGGCCCTATGAAATATGTTCGTGGAATTCCATTAATGTTTTCCCCCATGTCCCATTTTAATGGATTTTTTCACCATTCCAGTTGTTTTTAACAGATAATAAATAAAAGCAAAATGGCACCTTTTAATTTTTTTTAAATCACTGCTATAACATTTAGCAAGAAAATACTGCTAGAAATGAAAGTGGTAAACAAGTAAGGAAATGTTCATGGTGCATATTTTATAAGCATAAGCACCGATTGTACTAAAAACACAAATTCAATAGCTTCCTTGCGTCAGCATTGGTCTCATAAACAAACATACAAGTGACATCTTCCTTAACTGAGAAATGATGTAATAGTGATATAATGTTTTATTAATGACTCTTTTTGTTATTTATACCAATATAGTTATTTAAACGTATAAACAGGTATGTTACCACATTATTTAACGTCTACAATATCCATCCATCTATTATCTTCCACTCAATCCACATGGGGTCGCGGCCCAACCCGTTCCCACATGGCAACTCTGGGCAGGAACAACCCTAGGCAGCCACACACTAAGGGCCACTTTAGAGACACCAAGTAACCTAACACGCATGTCTTTGTACTGTTGGTGGAAACAGGAGTACCCAGAGTAAACCCATACAGAAATGGGAGGACACAGACTCCACACAAAAAGACCCCATGTCGCTCCACCCTGGGATTGAACCTGGGACCTTCTTGCTGTGAGGCAGCAGTGCTACCCACTGTGCTACCCCACATCCACAATATGTTATGGGAAATTATCGTAGCGCATTGGCTAAGGACATTGTCACCATATTATATACCATGCCATATGGGATACTGTAAGTGTCTGAATATCCATGATACTGCAGTGTTTCCCAGTACACTGATTAGTTTCAAACCAGCATTGACCGCTACATATTGTTTTTTTTCTTTTTCTTTTTAAGATGAGTGTAATCTTTCTAACTGTGGGTGCTCTCGGCACAATGCTTCCAACACATACCCAACCTTCTTGCTGCACACACAAACATATTTATTAAATTAGAAACCGTCTTTTATGTGACAGCACCTTTTTGTGACCTTTTTCGTGCGGTCTTTATTTAAGAAACGAGAAGGGATCACAGAAACCTGCTCATTTAACTGTGGTTTGAGACAGTTCTCGTCGTCATTATCAAAGATAGACATATTTAACTTGACAACCTTTCCTAAACACAGAACTGAGTTAACATACTTTTCTATTATTTAAGAAATGAGCAAGCTTGTTCTACTTACTGCCAACAAGAGATCAGATTTGATTAAATCGGTGCTGTTTCTCTGTTGCTATAGTTGTTCATTGGAAAACTGAAATATTCTTAAACATGAGACCTGAAGGATGCAAAACTTCCACAACAAAGTAATTATAGAATTGTTCCATTAGATGATCACAAACTTTAACTACACATTGAATGTATAATAGTATAATAAGTCCACTGCTCACAAAAATGAGGGGATATTTCTAAATGAATATGAAGAGGATCCCACAGAATTGCTGGACAATCTGATCCTGTCTATGTCCCATCACTGTCAGTGTGTTTTGGCACTCTTGGGTGATCATACACCCTACTGAACAGTCAATGTGGGGTCACTCTCGTCTAGTTTAACATGCTTTTGTTCACCCTACAAAGATATCATTAGCTACTCAATCACGATAACTTGAGTTCGCAGAAGGACGCAGGAGAGTAATCCAACTTTGGCCTTGTGATACCCATTATTATGCTACGTTGTAAAAAGCGCTATATAAATAAAACTGAATTTAATTTAACTGAATATTATGAGCATGTGCTAATTAAATAGAAATGTTACTGTTGTGGAAATCTAAAGTTTTTAATTTTAGTTTTGCACATAAAAATGTAGGAGAGATCTTGTTAAGTATCACTTAAACACTATTCACTAAGCCTAACGTTTTGGACTGTCAGAATATTAAAACTGTGATTTGGGACATTCCTTTATTCAACTTTTAATATTGTGTGACAGGCGATGCATGCCAAACAAACTCACTCGCCCTCACTCGCCCATAAGATAACACCAATCTTACTAGGACGAGGGCTCCCTATATCCAACAATAGCACATGTCTTTAAATTATTCTAAAAAAATATAGCATCCTATGTGTTGTTTTGAGCTGCATTTATTTAATTTGATTAATTTAATTTATATCACAGACAATCTAAAAGAAAATGTATTATAAACTCCACCCTACAAATCCAGTATAATCTGAACAGCTAGGGATTATGCACCAGACTCCAGATTAGAAACAGTTCAGCTGCTTAAAGACAACGTCTCTGTGTAAAATAATATGATTTTGGGACGCTGTTGCCTGCAGGGTGAAACATTAAGCAAGACTGTACACCACCCTAAGTATCATATTCAGTTTGGGACATAGACAGAATTCTTTACGGTTTTTGATCTTGCTTTTTGATGTTTTTCTTATATTAACTGAAAAAACACTATATGTTTAGGTCTTGATATCCAGATAAATGTGAGGCGCTCTGGCAAAAACAGGATCTTGTAGCAAAAATTCTAAATTGGCTTAATGCTTTATCTAAAAGCTAAAGACTGAGAGCTTTACAACACAAATATTTTTTAGAATTGGATAAAAAATGTATCAAGTTATGACTTTGTAAACCTCTTAAATTTGCATACCATCATTGAATTGGGTCTTTGGGTGAAATGGATTTATTCACATGCATAACTTAACTATATTTAGATAGATTTTGAGGGGCAGCTTTTAGCACTTCTCCAATGGGAAGCTTTTCAAAACAAATGTTAAATTTAGTCAGTTTTTGGTGCCTGCCCAGGTAAGATGCGCCTGCTTTTTCCAGAACCCGTGTGTCTACTGATTAAACAACACATCCTAACCTAGCCTTACCCAGTTTTGTGCTTCTTGGTCGAGGGCAGAAGTGGCTGTGTGGCATTTGTCTGGTAGACTTTATATCATTTTACATAAAATAAATAATGTTTGTCATAAAGTTTGTTGATAAAGTCTGAAATATCACCTTGACTTGTATTTTCCGATTCCTTAAAAGATAACCACAGTTGTTTTATTCAACACAATAGTTCAACAAATTTAGGAACAAAATTGTATTACATTTTATACATTTAAATGACAGAACAATTATATTGATACAACTAGTGGTATATAAAAAATGTAGTGAACTTAAAAATGCAGCAACATTATATCATTAAAAAGTTAGATCTCTTTCATTGGCTCTGTGTGTAATGCACATACAAGAAAATATATACTTAAATGTTTATAGCTATATAAACTGTATTAGCTGTATTAGCTGTATTAAGCTATATATTATAGCTATAATATTGTTACAGCTGCTCTTTTAGCATTGAGCAGTAACCAGTGTTATTATTTTTGCCCTGAGCTTATCCTTAGTGACAAGCCAAGCACAGACAGTCTCAAGTCCACGGGTGTCAGTGGGAAGTATAGCCTGTCTTTGTTGCATGGCCTGAGGTGTTCAGGACCACCCCAATAAAACAAGACCAGTTGGGTTTACAGCGTGGTGGTATAGTTCTGAGTAGGTGATTGGTGTCTTTGTGAATGTCTGCAGCTGTCAGTTTTATTAGGGGGCCTTTAAAGGGAAAGTTAATTGCTTAAAGTGACAGCATCTCACAGACACCCTCCAGCCACTGTCTGGCTCCGTATCAAAGGCTGCGTGGGTTCCTTTTCTAGACGAGAGCCAAATTGCACTTTACAAAGTTTAAAGTGACGGTTAACACACACTCCCCCCCCCCCCCACACACACACACACACATACACACACACACACATTTGGGAAGTGGTAAGGGCTTCTCTTGTTTCATTTTTACACAAACTGTAGTTCAAACACTTTTTTTGAATATAACAAGTTTTCTGTGATATAGTAAAAAAAAAGCCATTTTTGTTAATGATTTGCTCTGTGCACTGAATTCACAGATTTTTTGATAAGAGCACAGATGCCCCTTGGACTGTGGACCGTGTTTTTCTCGTAGACTTTTTTACGTAGCTCCTACTTGCAAACGAACATGTTATGGCAATCGATATTGAAAGGTGGTCTTTTCACCAGTGGTTTTTTTTTTGTTGCTGTTCCTGTATGTCTCTCATCACTGTTTTGTAATTCACTTTGAGCTAATGGGTTTGGCATTTTGAGCCTGGCTTTGAGACAGAGAAACAGAATGTGCCATGCCACTCTCATCTGTCCCATGTGTGTGTTTGTGTGCGTCTGGCCACCCGGACTTCTGTCTTTACTGTGACTGCTATTCTTTGTCTAGGGCACACGAGGTCATGGCCACTGTAATGACCTAATATGTTTATGTGGCTACATTTAAGACATGTAAATTACAGCATCTGTCTAATTACCAGGCGCAAACTCGTCGGGGAAAATTGTCAAACCTGCTTTTGCATTTAGCATCAACCTAGACCTTAAAGAAAATTGTAATAAATAAATGCACAGTATAGTTTGGTAAGTCTCCACCATAAGATTATCTATATCATTGAGTGTTTTTACATGTACCTAATAATTTGATAACTGCAGAAAATCTGATTTGGTCAGTAATCAGATAAAGTATACATGAGTAATCAGATAATGGGAAACCTCCGGGTTTACATAACTCAGGTTTACATACTCAGCAATTATATTTCTACTTTCAACCAGCAAATAATCCCAGAGAAAAAAGTGGCATAAACTTCACTTTTTAATATTAAATAATCAATGTTTCCATTTTCTTGATTATATATTGTGTCGCAACAAAGTGTTCGATAGCTGGTTATCAGGTCTGCACTTAATTCCAGGGTTGCCAGATCCTAAGAGCTGGTAAAGTCCAGCTCTTTATCTGATTACTTTAAAGTAATATCTAGAATGGAGTATGCTGCTTACATGACCACTTAAATAATAAAATAACTGCGGAATCATTATCGGATTATTAAATGCATGTATACACACTAAATGCTTTAGGTATGAAGGTATGATCACCAAATGTCTCTTTATTAGAAATATAACCAAAACCAAAAAATCTGAAATTTGGAATCTGGATTTTCATTTTGCTCACAAGCAATAGGCAGTAAGATCTCCCTCAGTTGCTGGGCAGCAGCACCAATGGACTAATCTTTTTGTTTTTCGATTTTAATAACAATACATTGTGGGATGACAGCCATACAGACCAGTTTGATACAGTGTGCTGACAGGATGACCCCCCACCCCTTTAACCTCTGCAGCAATGCTGGCAGCACTCTAATGTCTATTTGCAAAAGCCATCCTCTGGATATGATGCTGAGCATGTGCACTCAACCTCCTTGGTTGACCATTGACCTGTTCTGAGTGGAACCTTTCCTCAGAGTCTTTTCCATGAGGTCTTTTCCAAGAGTTTGTTGCCACGAGGTGCCATGTTAAACTTTCAGTGACCAGTATGAAAGAGTGTGAGAGTGATAACATTAAGTTTAGCACACTTGCTCCCCATTCACACCTGAGTCCTTGTAGCACAAACAAATCACATGATACTGGACGGAAAATGGCTAATTGGGAATTGGTTTAGACATCAATGGCTGTGTGTTGAGTTATTTTGAGGACAAAGCAAATTTACACTGTTATTCATGTTGTAGACTGACTGCTTGACTTTGTATTAAAGTGTTGTATCTTCAGTATTTGAAAAATATATAATAAACTAGTTACAAAAATGTGAAAGGTGTATTCACTTTTGTGGGATACTGTATCTTTGGTACACTAACATTGTTTCCTATAGCTATTAATCACTGCTCGCAAAGTAAACAGTCCTATGTCGATACCTAGTTTCAGCACTAGGATTAGCAGCTATTGTATTTTGCACTACAGTGCATTCATTCACTTTCCACCCATATTCTGTCAACACCTGCCTGCAGCTGCTCAAAGATAGTCACATAATCACAAGAAAGTCAGCAGTAAAGAATAGCAGTAATGACTGGTTGCTCAAAACGAGGAATTCTAGCTATTCGAAGACTCATTATCATAACACATGCTGATATTGTATGTCTTACTCTTCCTACTTTTAACCTGCACCTTGCTTAGTGATTTGTTCAGATCCATTTCCAAGTGGTGTTTGACTAACAGTTTGTTAACCATAGCAAAACATTCGCAGCAATTAATTAATTTAATTAATATTTTAGTTTTTATTAGACATGAACTACCGAAAATTTTCGGTATAAAATAAATGGAGATTAGGAAACAAGAAATTGGCACACAAACAACTCTGAAAAAGCTTGACCATAAAGGCCACAGACAATAGGATTAAATAGCAGGGGATAAGATTAAGGAAGTGTAACCTACGTGGAAGTAATCAATATGCTTGTGATTGGGATTACCAGTGACTGGGAAGAGTTGGGTGGTTGTAAACACATTTAAGTCTTTGATGCAGGTCTGCCTGGAAATGGAACCAGGAGAGGTGACAGTTAAATAGACTGGCACTGTTAAAAGTTCAGGGTTTTTTAGGCTGCCTGATTCTGTTACAGAGTCAAAGTGGGTTACTGGCAGTCTTTGAAAAGTTTGGTTGCATCTATCGTCCGATCCTAGTGTTTATTTAGCAGAATAATGGCATTGATTTCAATTTGAACTTCTTTCAAAGGTACAATTCCTAATCTTTAAAGATAGTTCAATATGTATTGTATTTGGTATTAATAGATCACACATTAAGGGATGTATAGTGTTACAATATATATGTGAACATGTTTTATATATATACGTGTGTGTGTGTGTGTTGGAGATTGGCTTAATCTTGTGGAGTAGGTTCAACAAAAGATTTAGGGCAATAAACAGATTGCACAGACCCAACACATACTATAAAGTCAAATGTGTATGTTTGATAGATTCTTTTTTTTGCGTTAATTGTCTATTAGTTTGTTTTTACTCCCATGTAGCCATTAAAAAAAACTCAAGGACACCGTACAGAGAGTACAAAACAAAAATACAACGTTAAAACGTAATAAATTTAAAACTAGTTAAATTTAGACACTGCATCTGAGGCAGACGGAATAGGCAATTCTAAACATGTGGGTGTTGTGTGTGGATTTGAACTGTGAAAGTACATTTATGTTTCTTATGTCAGGTGGTAAAGAGTTCCAGAGTTATGTCCTGTTCTGCTGTTTTTGTGGGGTTTGTAGGCCTGTGAAAAAGAATTTGACTGTGTATTGGAATAATGCGCTAATAATGATTTTTTATTTTGAAGACATTACATAAAGGCAAAACCAAAGAAATATAAAAACGTCCCTCTAACTAATGGCCAAAAGAACCCTCGAACAGTTTTAGATCTCAGAAACCAGTTTTAGCCCATCCCTTCAGTAATCCCTCTGGAGTCTCGCCCCAACACACACATGCATTCAAACACAGAAGACATTGCCTGTTTTAAACACCTTGACTAACAATTTACAGTCCAAGCTGAAACTTTGTGAACCCCAGTACCAGTGTCAGGCGTTTTCATTTTATAAGATAATCCGCAGATTCTCAAATTATCACACTTAATTATTCTTAATTACATATAAGAATGACCTTACCTTAACCTTAATCCTCTTTATCTCTTTTGGGACATAAGGCCGCTATTAATTTGTTTCTACTTTGGGGATACGACAGCGTTGTATCTCCACCCTCAAACTGTCGCATTTGTTCTTCTGGTATAGATCATCATTTGAGAGTCTCATGGGCCAGAATATACCACATATTTTATTCACACAACTGTTGTGAATCACGTCCAGTTTTTTTCATATCGGTCTGTGTTACTCTTCAACACTTTAACACGTCAAAATAACTTTATAATCAGAATGTATCATAACATCAAAACCAAATTGGTAGTAAACCAAAATAAATTGTATAAAAATGTTAAATTAATTAATACTGAAAGGAAATATATATTGCAAGTTTGCTACAGTAATATTTTGTGAGTCCCAACATGAATAGGAAGGCAGGCTTGTCTTTGGTTTGTGTGTGTGTGTGTGTGTGTGTGTGTGTTTGTTTTCTTCTTGAAGCTAAAAGACAGCTTCATTGGTTAATTTGTGTCAGAGAAGCAACACAGATATATGCCCAGTCGAACAGATGATGATGAACTAGTGCTGCAACATCATTTAACATTTGATTATTCAAGGGAACATTATAAAAATCAGTGGTGTAGAACACACTGCTTGCCCCCACAAAAAAACAACTAATACATTGTATGAGTATCATATAAGTAGTGTTTTCTTTTAAATTAAACATACAGAAAGAATGCCAAAATTAATAAGTTATAATAACTCTCAGATTGTACTTTTAGGTAGCGTACCTCTTGATAAAAGACAAAGACATTTTCTCTAGATTATAGACTGAGAGTGGTGCATCTTTAGATTTAGAGAAGCAGGATGGCCGTTTTGACAAACTGCCCAACATCTTGCCCATAGTCCGTTCTGACCTAGCTGACCTGATGTTGGGAGCAGTGGTTTCATGTGGGCATGTACACATGGCGAACAGGCTTAGGACAGGCTTGGGACAGGCCATACAGACCACCAGTAGAGAGAATCGTTTGATCCAGTGACATGCACAAGCATCTCTCACAGTTTCCTTTTTCACGATACAGACACATGTGACACCTTCAATACAAAACCCATCTCTGATCCGACCATAGTGCTTAGAAAAAGGAAAATTGTTGTCAAAGAGTCCCTTACATGTCATTAACAGCCATTAACAGCCAGTCACCGTCGCCGTCATTTACATTTGTGTCGTGAACAAGAAACCTGCTATGGACTGGGACTGTACTCTCCGTCTCTAGTGACGAATTCAGGTTCTGTTTGGGATCTAGCGGTGGTCAGGTTTGAGTATGGATGCCTCGTAGTAAGAGCTTCAATCCTGTGTTGTGTGGAAATAATAACCTTGGACATAGCTGTTATAAATAGACTCAAAACTATGAAGACACAGTACAATGTAGCCTGACAAATGATGTTACAGTATACAGTGCTATACAGTAGATTACTTATTAATTAAAAATTATTACAGCATCCTGTGTTAGTTACTTAGCTATGTACAGTGCCTGAGATGGACCTAGGACTGTGGTGGCCTAGTGGTTAAGGTACTGGACTATGGACCACAAGGTCCAGTGTTCAAATCCCACCTTTGCCAAGCTACCACAGTTGGGTCCCTCAGCAAGGCCCTTAGCCCACAATCGCTTGGATTTTAAGAATGTATCAATTGTAAAACGCTCTGGATAAGGGCTTTTGTAAAATGCTGTAAATGTAATGAAAACGTATTATTGTTTTGTTTTACTCTAGTGTAGTGCGTTTTGATTCTTCTGGCCTTCTTCTCTAACTCTCTACAGTGTGTTTTTGTTTCCAAGATAACCCACTGCAAAGAATGTTTTTACATAACCATGTGCAAAGAAAATAAACACTGCTTTTTTAAATAAATGCCCTCAACAGGCTAGTTACCTCAACAACCAAAAAACGCTGGTGATCAATGAGCAGAGACAGAAGCTTAAGAGTAGAAGTCTGACATTTACAGAAAAGTGCACTAACTTATTAGTCCTAAATCATGTGCTCACTTGCTCTGGAGCTCATGTTTGGACTAGAGTCCAGCCTTTCCTGGTTGATGTGTTTAGTGACATTTTTGTGGTAATTACTCATGTTTGTGTAGATGATTTTCTGCTGTCTATTGTTACAATCTGTAAATGGCTTTCATAAGTGTTTCTACCTGTTCTAATTTAAATAGTACTCCTTTGTTTGCCCCCCCCCAGTCAATGTACAGTGGTGCGAAAAAGTGTGCTTATTTCCTGTTTTTTTTGCATGTTTGTCACACTTAAGTGTTTCAGAACATCAAACCAATTTAAATAGTAGTCAAAGAC